>CAAKMY010042083.1:0-19559 GCA_901111285.1 Corrigiola litoralis
TTATTTTTATAAATCATATATATTGTGTTATCGATAATAAAAAATTTAATTTCAAATAGTGGCAAAAATAGATGTAGGGAATTAGTGGATCTCAGGAAGTAGTTCATTTTAGTTTGTTATAGTTCACTTCAGTTCAATGAGTTTCAGTTAGGAAAAAAAAAAACATAGTACTAATCAAAGTGAACATAAGTACAAAACTAGTTAGATATGAAACATAGTTCATTACTTCATTCTAGTTTTTTTATAGTTCACTTCAGTTCAATGAGTTTCAGTTAGGGAACATAACTTAACTAGTTTACTTAGATCTGATCTAAACTGACACTTATAATTCTCCTAACTTAACACTTTTTAACACTTCCCACATATACACATTTGCCCACCTTTTCTAGTACAACAAAAACATTTGACATTTCCCGCCCATTTCTTAAACCCCCACAATGCCGGACTTATCCACCACCGCCTCAACAACCACCCTCTTTAACTCGGAAACCCTAACTCACCTAACTCGCTGCCCCAACTCACTCAACCCCCCCTCCTCACCCTCCCCTAACCCCCCTCTATACCCAATAAAGACCCCGCCTTTCGACACCGATACCCGTCCTCTAAATGGGGTGCTCGAGGTTAGGGTGTCTAGGATGAGCTCTGGTGGATCAATTAATGGTAAAATTAGTAAGGGTTTGAGCAATGGGAATCATGGTGGTGGGGGTGGGGGTGGGGGTGGTTTGGAGGGGTATGTGAGGGGTTGGAAGGAGAGGAGGGTGGCGGCGGGTGTTCCGGAGAATCGCTGCTTTCTTCCGTTTCTTGGGGGTGGTCCTAGCTTGGTAATGGTTTTGTGGTCTTGTTGGTTGTTGGGTGTTTTTGTTGAGATTCATTTGTTGTGGTTATTGTGTAATGTAGGTGTTTTGATTGGGGTTAGGGTTGAGGAATTGATTTTGATGGCTCTTTTGAGGGGTTGGTATTGTTGGGTGATTTTAATTGTTGCAATTTTGAATGTATAGTTCATATGGTACTTTGATATGTTGTTATTACTATTGTTGCAATTGTTGCTTTTTTCCCTTTCTTGTGTTGATCCTAGCTTGGTAATGGTTTTGTGGTCTTTTTTAGTGGTTGGTTGTTTTTGTTGAAATTGATTTGTTGTGGTTATTGTGTAAAGTAGGTGTTTGATTGGGGTTAGGGTTGGAGGATCGATTTTGATAGCTCGTTTGAGGGGTTGATGTTTAATTTTGCAATGTTGAATGTATAGTTCGTGTGGTGTTTTGTTGATGTTAATTGTTGCAATGGTGAATGTATAGTTCATGTGGTGTAATGATTTTGAAAGTAAAGAAAGTGTTGTAATTGGTTACTTAGGGTTGGAAAATTTGTGTTGAATTGTTGATAGCTTGTTCGAGGGGTTGATGTCATTTGATGATGTTAATTTGTTGCATTGTTGAATGTATAGTTCATGTGGTGTAATAAATTTGAAAGTAAAAAAGCGTTATAATTGGCTAGTTAGGTATGGGGAATCGATGTTGATAGTTCGTTTGAGGGGTTGGTACGGTTTGGTGATTTTAATTGTTGCAATTTTGAATGTATAGTTCATGTGGTGTAATAATTTTGAAAGTAAAGAAAGTGTTTTAATTGGTTAGTTAGGGTTGGAGAATTTGTGCCGATAGCTTGTTCAAGGAGTTGGTATCGTTGATGATGTAAATTGTTGCATTGTTGGATGTATAGTTCATGTGCTACATTGATATGTTGTAATAATATGTAAAGTAGTTGTTTTAATTGGTTTTTTAGGGTTGGAGAATTGGTTTGGATGGCTCGTTCGAGGGGTTGATATCGTTTGGTGGTTTTAATTGTTGCATTGTTGAATGTATAGTTCATGTGGTGCATTGATGTGTTGTAATTAATATGCAAAGTCGTTATTTGATTGTTTAATTAGGGTCGGGGAATTGATTTTGATGGCTCGTTCGAGGGGTTGATATCGGTTGGTGATTGAATTTGTTGAAATGTTGAATGAATGGTTCATGTGGTGCAATAATTTTGAAAGTAACAAAAGTGTTGTAATTGGTTCGTTGGGGTTGGAGAATCAATGTTGATAGCTCGTTCAAGGTACATTGATGTGGTGCTATAATGTTGAAGGAAAAGAAAGTGCTGTGCTTAGGTAGTTAAGGTTGGAGAACTTATGTTGATAGTTCGCTCAGGGGGTTGATATTGTTTGTCGATGTTAGTTTCTGTAGTGATGAATATGTACTTCGTGCTGTGCATTTATGTTGAAGGTAAAGATATTGTTGTTATGGGTTAGTTAGGATTAGAGAATCGATGCTGCTAGTTTGTACTAAGATCAATTATTTTCTCATGTTAACTGCTGCGCTGATTGTCTAGTTGGGGTACCTTCATTTTGGTTAATCTATGTTAAAGAGAAAGGAATTCATGTGATTGGTTAGTTAGCTAGGGTTGGACACTTTGTGTTGTTAGTTCGTTCAAAGGGTTGGTTTTGCTTGTTGTGTTAATGTTGTAGTCAATGGTAATTGCTCCATTGATGCATTGTGTAACTTATCGGCATTAGGTTTGTGCCAATGATGAATGTGTCGGATTATGTGATTATGTCGTCAATGAATATAACTTGCGGTGGATGCACTGGTGGGAGTGGGGAGTGTCAAAGTTGTGGAGGATTGCTGATATGTGCTTTTCAGTATATTGGACACTGAGACAATCCCTTTCTTTTCTCTCTTCTTTCTTTTTTTTGTTATTAATCGATAGGCGGTGACTATGTAGGATATGAACAACACATTGTTATTTAGTTAGTGTTCATCGCGATTCAAAAACATTGGCTCATAAGATTTGATTGTTATTTTTGCATTAGTATCAAAGACTAAATCTTTTCCGTGGGGGTTTGAAGGTGGGCGGGGTTGGAGATTATTTTTGAAATGAGTATTCCATTGTAGCGTAGTACTAAATTGATCTAGTTGCTACTTTTGTCACAAATCTCCATCGACTATGAGATTCATGAATCATCACATGTTTTTTTCCCATTATATTGGCTGTGAGGATTGTGTTGCTATTCCTTCCTTCCTGATGTCACTCAGATTAATGTATTGCAACTCATTAGTAAATTTGTTTCAGGTTGAGTGTCGTGCTTGTTCAAGATACATCTACCCTGGGGATGAGGTCTGTTGCACTGTCCGAGGTTGTCCTGGAATCTATCATTTTAAATGTGCAAAAGATAGCCTTCGATGTTCTCTGTTGAAGAAGTTCAAGTGCCCTCAACATGTAAATTCTCTATTTAATGTCCTTTATCGACTTGTCAGCATTAGTTCATTAATTTCTGTTACCTCATATGGCTGAACATCTGTGGTCCAGACCATTCATCTCAAGCATTCTGATGAAATGGAAGACAGTCTACTATGTGATTATTTAGTGTAATAATTATAAGGTTTTGTGTTGCAATCAACTGTGAACTATGTATGTTTCATGATCATAAATGCTCCTCTTTTAAATGTTTGATTCTTTCTGCCAATTCAACTGATAATGAGTGCTTCAATCATATATCTTCTGGTCTGTGGTATGTTCAATGTTTGGTTTCAATTACTTCATGGATTGCTTTTTATGCTGAATGCATTTTGTTCTCCAGGCATGCTTTATATGTAAACAGAAATTTAATTGGCGTTGTGTGAGGTGTGAAGTAGCTTCGCATGATAAATGTGCAGCATGGCCAGATAAAGTGATCCATCTGAGCGAGCGACCAGGTTGGGCTGTTTGCTGGAGGCATCCAAAAGATTGGCGGCAGGACAAGGTCAATTTCCTCTTTTCTTCTTGTTTTTTTTCGGTTCTGTTATTGTTGTCTGTCTAAACTACGGAGACTCGGTATGTTTTATTAATAGCAAAGTAAAATGCACTTGCTGTTTCATTCTATATATTCATTGATTAGGCTGGCTGACAGGATTGATCTCTCTTATTGGTTGAGCAGCATGAAGCATCAACTCGTACCTTTGAGGTCAGTATTGGTTTCCTTTTAGCTACATGGATGAAAACTATCTGGCTTTTTGGTTTCGTTCGCTATTATCTGTATAGCTTCTATTGCAGTGTTAGCTGGTAAAATGTGAATGATATGAAAGAATGTTTTGTAGAATGGTAGGAATATGTTGTCTCACTTCAAAGAGGCATTAAAAGTTTATCAACTGCATGGTGTAATATATGTTTTGAGGTTTTCTTTTTGCAATACGAAGTGTTTATAAATTTGTTTAGTGGGTGGATCTCTTTTACATAATGTTATAAGTTCTGATTCCATTAATGTTGTCTGCTTTCAAGTAACATAGGGACTAGTTCCTTTACCAGAATTAGCTAACTTGTGCTTGATGACAATTGTAGGATATATTTGCTCGCTTGCCTCTGCCATACATCGAGGAGGAATTCAAGATAGAGTCAATTTCGAAAGAAGGTCCAAACGATAAAATGGAGCCACCTCCATACGTCCATATTAGACGCAGTATCCTTTTATTGTCGCACTGGCTCACTTTTCTATCATACTTTTTCTTCTTGCACTGGATGGAAAATTGTGCAATAAGTTGTATATGCATGTGTTGGAAAGTAAAACTAATCTTTGAGGGATAGCACATTCCTAGTAGAACTTCATTGATATACTTTATATGCATTACCGACACTTAGTGGCATAGGACCGATGTAGCTGACACTCGTACTGGCAAACGTTTTGGTACCTTATCTGTTTGAATTTACATAAACATTGCTAACTGCAGCTAGCAAGAAAACAATTTGTTTATAGGACAAATTGGTGGTAAATGTAAAACAAATAGGAAATGTTCACAGAAAGGAATTTATAAAGTAGGCAGCAAAATTAATGAGGTCCATTTTATATATTTTTGTAGGGGAAAGCATATGGATATGTCTTGATTATGATTGTTGTTGTTTCTTCCTTCTTGTTTAAAGCCTTTCACAAAATCTAGACGTGTATCTCGTGAAGAAAAAGCGGGATGATGCTTGTGTGGATATTGGGTGTACGACTTGCATTTCCGAATGCTCTAAGGATTGTGTTTGCAGGTCTGCATGCTATGCTCTTTTGACATGCGTTCTCAATGAATTCTAACCAGACATTGTTCTAAAACACATTGCTCTTGGGGTTAGTTTAGAAATGGTCAGAGACCTTTTCTTCCCCTCTTGGTTGGGTGAGGGATGGGTTGTATAGACATCCAATGTGGTCCCGCCACCAAATGCCACTTCCCTTAACAAGCTTCAAATAAATTTGGGTAGTTTTTAAGGCATCTATGCTGTATCAATATTGGTTGAAATGAAGAAACAAAACTGAAGTTGTAGAGCTGCTAAATAGCTCATAAGCAAGTGTATTATTGGTATAATCAGGTTATTCACTGATGTATCAGCCAAAAACTTCCATTGTAGATCAAGTGGTCATTAACTTAGCGTCATGTGATTTGGTTCTGTAGAACTATGGCATGTAACTTAGCAACTTAAAAAGTGGTAAGCTCCACATTTAGCCTTATCCTTAATGAGACAAAACTAGTAAAATAAATTTCATTCAGACGCCTTCAAGAAAAATTTCACTAAACAACACTAAAAGAAAAATGGTAGATAGTGGTTGATCAGTCTCACTTCCTCTTGACTTGTCTTTATCTATCTCTTCATTGCCATGGTTGATCCAAGATATCTTACACATCCTTTAACATTTTTACTCTCCTTTACTTCGGGCACGTAATGTTAACATGGCCGACTATTTGAATGATTGATCTGACATAGCGACAGTTTTTGTTCAACTTCTAGGACATCCCTACAATTAATAAGTTTGCAGTTCTACATTCTAGATATTCTGTCTCAGATCTGTAAACAATATGTCCCAGCTTACTGGTGTCTTCTTTTGACTTTTGAAGTAACTACCATGTCAAAGTTATCATCAATAAGTGGTAGATCATTGTCACTTTCAATTATTCCTTTTAGCTCATCAAGCAGAAGTAGAGAACTCGAAGATAACTCTTCATATAGTCCTGTATCAGTAATGTCGGGGAATATTATTCAGTAGAGACTTCCTAGGGCTTTATTCTCTGACATGTCTGTATTAAGAGAAGGATGTGGTCATGACTATGGTTTTTTTTTGCCTTTTTTGTTCTTTAATATCACAGAGTGTGGGGAGTTCTTGGGTGCTGTCAATCTAGGACTTCTTGTCTGAAATCGATTTTCTGGGTGCCGTCACACATGTGAAATGACCCTATTTGGTTCTCAATTTGATACACTTAGATGAAAGTAAAAATTCATTTATCTTTAGTCCTTCATAAGTGGCCTAAAATTTGCATGCAACATTTGGTAATGATGCAACGTGGCCATTTTCTGGAGACATCCTACTGGAAAGCTGGAATATTTGTTTTGGTAAGGAATCAAGGAATGACCATATACTTTTGTTAGGAGAAACTAAGACTATTAGCTCTTCTAGCTCCATGATGTTTTCTTCAATGCTTTATTTATCATTCTTTTGCTTATCCTTTTCTTTTACTAGACTCACAATTAGGCAATCAAATTGGTCACCAATTCTCTACTTGAACTTCACGTGGCACTTGGTTCCTAATTTAAAGCCATTTGTTTAAGGCTGGTGTATATGGTGAATCGCAATGCTTTATTCATTACTTGAGCAAAAGTCCGGGCTTGAAAGTTTGTTTTTTCTCCCCCTTTTTCTTTATTCTCTATTCTTTTTCCTTTTGAGTTAAATCATATTTGCTGGTGTTCTCGACATTTTATCGTTTAATATCCCTGATGTCGATTACTCACTGATAACCTGATGGACATGTGTACCACTCTTTCATCCTAAGCTCGCAGCTTTTTGACTGCATGCTTCTCCGTATTTTTTCTGATCTATCAGGGTTCAATCCATTAGCTGTTCTAGAGCTTGTCGCTGTTCAGAAACTTGCTCAAACAGACCATTTCGCAAAGAAAAAAAGATCAAAATTGTCAAGGTAACATTCTTTTCCAGGTTCTTGCTTTAAGTTTCTTCTTGAAATAGTGATGAGTACTGTTTGTAGAAAGCATAGTATGCTCACTTTTATTTGTTTTTTCCATATATTGCCAACTCTTATCTTGAATACGGACTTTGTAATGGCCAACTGACTGTTGCGGCATCTGTGGTTTTTTTATCAGACTGAACTCTGTGGTTGGGGAGTAGAGGCTATCGAGTCTATTAACAAAGGCGATTTCATCATCGAATATGTTGGTGAAGGTAATAAGCTGGATCCTGATACACTGCCCCGTGCTGCCCCAAGTTCTTTTCTTCTTTTAATTTGTGTCCATGAAAACACTCAATGTGTATATTTTTCATCTTTATGAATTAAGTTACGTTATTTGGAGCTATGAACTGACCTTAAGCTTTTCTGGCATCAAGTATATGTTATTCTGGTAGTTACATGTTTTCAGATGATACTATACTGAGACCTTTACAGTTAGATCAGTCATAAGAGCAGTTGTATACTGTTCATTTCCTTGTTGATTTAAGAAGTAGATTATAAAATATGTTTACTGCTCCGAATTCAGCCCGCCAAAACAATGCATCTAAATAAGAAAGTAGTTGTTGCTTTGAATTGCTTGCAAATCTGTTTATCTGTGGATTCAAGCTTATACCTGTCAATTGTCATGTCACCTATATGTAATCGATATGGGAATGTCTTGCTGGTTGTTTTCAAGTAATTGCTGCTGAGGCATAACTAGGGCTATGTATGTTTGAGTCCTATAATGTGTGTATTTGATCCATAATGTAGTATTCTCTGACCTGCATACAACTTGTCGCCAGTGTATGTTATGACTTATGCCTGCTTTCACGTGCTTTTGAGATAAACAGACTTTTTACTAAGATTCTGGTATTTATGTTCAATACTTATATATCTGCTTCAGTGATGTTTAATATATTTAACTTTGCTCTGCTGCCAGTCGTCGATGATGTGGTCTGTACACAAAGGCTTTGGGACATGAAAAACAAAGATGTGAAAAACTTTTATATGTGTGAAATCCGTAAGGACTTCACAATTGATGCAACTTTCAAGGGAAATGCTTCTCGATTTCTGAATCATAGTTGTGATCCCAACTGCAAATTAGAGAAATGGTGAGTAAACTGACCGTCCTATATTAGACCGGTAACAAATTGTTTCTACAAATGCAAAAAAGTAAGATGTTACTAGGGAATAGGTCTCTTCATGATCAGCGTCCTCCTATCTGACAATTCTTTTCTTTATTCGTGCAATTTATCCTATGAAATGAAATAGTACATGCTACTGTTGTTAGTCCAATCAAATTAGCAATAACTGATCCTTCTCAGTTCTCACTTCATAAACTTGACGTTTACATTAAATTGACGGCAGTTCACTAGATAGATTTTGAGAAATCTATATTGAATTATTGATTACTTTTGTTTGGAATTTTTGAGCACCAATGGGAGAGAAAGTAAAAAAAATCTGGTCTCATCGTCTTTCTGTTGGAGTTTTTAGGTAATCGGGGTCATTTTGTAGTTGATTCAATAATTTATTTTTATTTGAAAAGGATATTCCGAGAAATCAACCAAGATTTTAAGTGGCAGAGTAGCATCAGAAATCCTTAACCCTGTCCTTTTCTCAGTGTTCTGGCTGCTCTCTGGTCGGATTTTTCCCACAAGGTTCTGTAGGTTGCTGTTTGGTTTTTTAAGTACTGGGTGTTACTGATCTGCGTAGTTAGTTTGACCTGGAAATAAGCTGAAATGGCAGCTCAAGTGGTAACAATCTATTAAATGTCTCTAAGATGTTGGCACACTGGCTTAACATGGCTAAAAGAATGCACTAAAGCTTATGCAAATCCTCTCCAGTCCCAATGCAAATCCTCTCCAGTCCCAAAACCAAGTCTGGCTAATTGCAATATTCTGAAAGAAAACTTGCGTCTAAGTAAGGATAAGGGAGACAGGGAGTATATGTTTCATAAAACCTATATGTAGGAAACTAAGAACAGATGCATGGTACAACTACAAAATAATTCAAGACTAGTAATCCTGGAACAAAAAAGTCTTATAGGATTGCGTATTATCCACAGTCAACCAAGAAGATAAAAGTCTAATAAGCTTGCATAGTATCCATAGTCAACCAAGCTATCCAGAACATAAAAGTCAATAGGTTTACGTATTATCCATAGTCAATTAAGCTTCTCAAACAAGCTGATATAATGGCACCCTGGTGCGTGTGTAGAGGTCAGATGTACACTGTTTTATGCTTGCCATCGTAAAGAGACTCTTGTCAATCAACCCTTCATTCAGTAGTCTCTACCTTCAGTACAAAAAGATTTGTTGTAGTTACTGTATACTGACTAACTAAACACTTATCTGGTCCCTTCTAATCTATACTTGAAATATTGACCCATAATAAGGGTCAAGCTCTTTATTCTCTCATCTCAATGTTAGTGAACTTCAAGCGACACAGAGAACTGATCAATGTGTAGTGATTTTCTTTAATTGTGAGATAGGGAGAACCTAAAAGATACACGATAGATGTTCCATTTGTGTAACGATTTTTTTTTGTTGGGGGGGGGGGGGGTGACGTTAATTTGTTGCATGTGTTCAATGACCTGGTGACAAAAAGAACCTAGTTTCATAATGTCGATTATCATATGATTTTTTCCATTCTCTTATTTTATTTGTCACTGAAGGCAAGTGGAGGGGGAGATACGTGTGGGCGTTTTTGCTGCTCGGTCCATAGAAGTTGGAGAATCACTGACTTATGATTACAGGTATTGTACTCTTTTTCCTCTGCTACTACTGCTTTGTTTCCTGTGCCTTGAGCCTTAGTATCTGTGATAGGTTTTGATTCAAACCTCAGTGATTGACACTTGCAATGATATTTCCTATATTAAAATAAATAAAAAAATCGGTTGGGGTTGGGAACCCAGTTCTGAAACCCATGAGTTGGAGTATCTGGAAGTGAGAAATAAATGCTTCATTGTTGTATTTGGTGATTAAGTCAATAATATGCAGTGCTGGGGATTCTCAATTTCGCATGGTGTGGATGAACTTTTTTATTGATTGGCAGACACAATTCTGCTAACTGTATCATCTGAAATAATACCTGTTGACAATTTTGATGTCCTCTTGAATGTGATTTATTCTTTGGATAGCCATTCCTGTGCCAATCACCAGAGTAGCAAATGCAGTAGAGGCTTGATAGTTCACTGTTTTGGTGCGTCATGTGTGGTCGTGTGGAAATAGGACATGGATTATCCTCTTGGAACGCATAACACTTGCTCCATTATATAATCGGTTATCGTGACTCTCACGTTTTTTTTTTCTTTTCTGTTTTTTTTTTTTTGGGGGGGGGGGGATAAGTCGATAACATGTCGCTCTTGATATATCAGATGTTACAAGAATGCACGTACTAGGGACCTTGAGTCGTGTTTAAACAATCGAGTGATGTTATTTGACTGTTCTCCAGCTCTTAGATCTCTAGATTGGCCGGGTATCATCAGGTTCTTTGGGAGGCTAATAGCATTGAGGACTTTCAATTTTTTCCAGACCTCACACTAATTTATTTGGAGTACTAATTTGGAGGGAACGATAGACGAGTGAAGCGAAGGGGAGGGAAGGAGTTGGGTTCCGTTTTTCTTCCAAATTTCTCCATCTATGGACATTTTTTCCTATTAAAAAGGGAGCAAAATGGATCGTCCCCCTACCCTTTTCCAACCTTGTATCCAAACAAGCACATTGTATCCATCTCTTTCCGACTTACCCATGCTCCCTTTCTTCCGAATTCCCTTGTGCAAACAATTCATCATTTTTGGTTAGATAATACAGTTGTGCATTTGTATTGAGTGGAACAGCAGTGGCTTTGGCAGATTGGTATACAATTTGCTCTCTTCGCGTTTCATTCTAAATTTCTTTCTCTTTTTCCGTTGCTAAAGTGTTTTCCTTCTTTTTGTCAGAATGAATTTTTCCAAGATCTATAATTGTTCATTGATCCATGTTATGCTGCCTTTGGTTCCTGGCCTGTAGGTTTGTACAATTTGGACCTGAAGTGAAGTGTCATTGTGGTGCTGCAAATTGTCAAGGTTATCTAGGTGCCAAAAGAAAAATCAATTTAGATATCCTTGAATCTAAAAGAAGAATGCATATAGCAGGTCTTTGCTGGGGTTCGAAACGGAGAAGAGCATTGAGTGAAGTCGGAACACTACAACATTCCCAATGAATCAGGGTGTATATTATGTCTTTACCATCGAACATCCATGTATAAAAGAGGAGCAAAAGAAGGCGAATTATACAGACTAATCTCTTTGACATTCATCCTCACTGCTGCAGTCATTGGATCTTTATATTGGGTGAGAAACACGAGTGAAATTTGAAAAGCATGCCAGCCACAGTTGTGATAGTGTATTATTCCTGGTGTCCATACAACTGTAGAGCGCTGTATCATTTAACGTACATTCCCATTTTTGTATTATCAATTTGTAATTTAATCCATCCTGCCTATTGTATTCCACTTCCTTTTCAGGGTGATTGCATGATATTCCATGTCCATTAGTCATATGGAAGGGTGTTAACAAATTGTGGGTGTTTTAGCTGTACTCGCTTCCAATTGACAATGTAAGCAGTTTGACATATTTGTTAACTCACAAAATACAAGTCTCCAAGTTTTTGGAGATCAAGGTAATGTGTTTCACTTGACAAGAATTAGCTCTATTCAGTATCAGACTATCTAAGATAACCTTATTACAGCCGATATAATAAGAATATTCTAAGTACAGCTTAATAGCAGCCAAACGGAAACTTAAGGAACTGCGGAGTATGTATCATTGGAGCTTCAAAAGCATTATTTGAATCAGTACAAATGTCAATCTCAATATGTTATCATGTTCATAATTTTTTAATTTTTTTTTTTGATGAAATTTTGTTATATTAAAGGCGAAAATGCCTAAAAAGTGTGTAAAACACACGAAGGTACAAAGACCTATACAAACACCTATGAAACCTTAGTTTCTTACACCAAAAAGGCCGTTTTAGTGGACTAAAATTTATGTTTAAACCTCATTTACGGCCCTAGCTTCTAATGTATTGAAAACTTGTAAAAGACATCCTAAAAACATTATGGAATGGAATATCAAATAACAAACGTGGCAAAAAAAGCATAAAAGTAGCTCATACCATCAATTTTCTCCATGGTGTATGTTTATATTAAGCGCAGAAATCATAATATATTCTCATGTCCACATTAAGCATTAAAACATATTGTAAATCTATCAATAGGAAGTAATAATGTTCTCATTTGCTTAACCCGTACTCCTAAAGACATTAGGGGTATGCTTTGTCACTTCTGGTACATTTTTTAAAACATAAAATTAAAATTTGATCCAAAATTAGTTGTCTTCGTGTATTATAAAAAAATTGGTCACCGTATGATTCCCGGCTTATGTGATCGGTTGTCATACGCCACTATTAGCCCACCTAGCGGGCGACCAGCACCTGGCTTTCAGCCTAGCTAGCCAATTGTCCTAATATTTGAATTTTTTTCCTGGTAGAAAACTATAATTAAAAACCTACCATCAAATAAAGTAAAAATGATACATATCTCAAAGGTGAACTAATACACTTGAAAATTGATCGGTTTTAATAATTGGATGAAATGAATTGAGAGGCGCTTCAAAGTTATCATAGAGTTTTACATTTATGTTAAAAGATTTTTATGATTTGGGTTAATTTAGTAATTTATTATTTATGATGGGTTGCGTTTAGATAATTGGATACTACGTTATGACTCAATTGAAAAATGAGAAAAACTACCTTCTTCTGCTGCTATCCTTCTACAGACTACACAAAGTTAAGCCTTTTGCAATTTTCTCAACAGCAAAGGAAAGAGAACACCTGAAAATCTGAAATTAAGCGATATCACAAGCAGATTGTATCACACATTTACACAGTATCAGTGAAACCCCACATGCCTGACTTATCTTTAAAAACATAAAGATACTAAAGCAAAGAAAAAGAGATGAAAAAAAAGGTGTAAACTCACTTTAGCCTTTTCATCCCCATTTCTTTATCATTATAAATGTTAGTACTACTACTATAAAAATGTCTCTTCTGAACATGATCTTCATTTGCAACTTTTAACAATTAAGACACCCCACATGCTATCATATGGACATTATCTTCCTTGTCGTCTTTCTCTTTTCTATTGCATGCATCATATCGTAATAAGCTTCCAAAGGGTGAGAAGAGAATGATGGTAGTACAACAAGCATTCCTCTTGTAGTCCCTTCTCTATGCCCTGAAAAAGTGAACCCAATTTGGCATTTTCATGTTAACATTATGCTCCCAAATCACCCATACATTAATTAACTCAAGTTTAAACTGACATATATTACGTGCATACAAACCCAATCAATATAAAACAAGATAGATCATCGTCTATATATGAACATACGTATATAATTTTCTCAATATTTTGCATTTTTCACGGTATGTAGTATGTACTGTTGTAGTAAATTAAAACTTTCGATTGGTGCATCATGGCATGTTATATTGGCACTATAAACGAAATTTTCTAAACACCAAAGAAAATGAAAGAAAGTAGAAGATCTTAAATCTCTATAGAAAACGATTGATGCACACTTTTTTGGCTCCTTGCCGTAATGCAGTATAAGACCAACATGCACTCTCCTTTCACTTTCTTATATTCCAGGTACCTTGGATAGGAAATGATTTAGTGAGCTTATCAAAGTGAAAGTAATTAATTTGCTACTCGAGTAGGTTTAACTTTTTTCTTTTTTCTTTATTTGCTTTGGAGGTTAAGGGTTTAAACAAGAGCCGTAGGATAATCATAAGCCTTGAGCTAATGAGCTTATTAGACAAATGACAACCTTAGGATCACACATGATCATCCAGCCATCCCTTTCCTCTTAAGGTATTTGCTCTCTAGGGGAGTACAATTTTTACTCTCTCTCTCACTCTTTCCAGGGAAAAAAGCTAGTTCTATCACTTGCTCAGCTTTCTGACAATTTGGTCAGAAACTCTGTCGCTTGCTGTTCTTCCTGCTCTTTTTCTTTTGCTTCTTAGTTTGCCTTTTCTGCCCTTTTTGCACGCCCATTTTTTTAGAGTGATTTCTTCTTTTTGATTATTGGGATATTAGTTATTGAGCCATCATTTTGTTATTATTGGCTGCTGCCGTTAAAGGAAGAAAGCAATTCTCATACGAGAGGTTGAGATCTATAGAGAGAAACAACATAACTCTCTCCTGAAATTTCATTTGTTCATTACATGCAATCTCGTGGACATACAAATACTGTAGGAGTGGATCTACAAAGGCGTGCTGATATAATCTTGGACACGAAATGTAGAATCATTGTGGTGAACTGGTGATGGATTTTTTTTTCTTTTCCAATTATAGATTTCTCATTTAACATCAAAAGAAAGCTTTACAATACCACGATACAGCTTAACATATCAAAACTCGTTCCAAGCATCATAGTTTTTAACTTCACTCGCCTTCTATAAACATGTTAGGCACTTAGGCATATGGTATGAAGACAAAAAAAAAAAAAATCACTTTTACATCCAAACAATGAATTCCTCGCACACTCACACACATCTAGCTCGAGCATGGAGAGTTGGAGACTCTTTATTTATCAAGGACATCCGCAACCGAATTTGACTCACAGCTTTTATAAACAATAGAGATGAGAGAGTCCCTGTCACCTTTGTATCGTGTCTCTAACGAAATTGAGCTCAATAATATTCCCACAATTCCTTAAACACCATCTTAATACCTTTGCACTGGACTTATGTATTTTTATTCATTCACTGGCGGTGTTTATATTTGTAACATAAATAAACCACCATATTTGTAAGTTGTAGCATAGATGACTGGGAACCAATTCGACACTGATTTCACCTAGAACAATGACAGGGTGTGTCACTGGACTGTCTTAAAATCGTTTAAATCAATTAAATTGCACAAATTTCACTTGGAAAACACAAGGCTTATAGGTAGAATCTACATGGAGGTTCATGCAAGCAAGCTAAAGCCATAGACCCACAAAAGGAGATACGTGCTCGTCATTTGCAAGTAATTAGTAATGTGTGTTTGTGTGACCAACAAGGCTCCTAAATTGATACAAAAATGGATGTCATTTCTATGATACAAGTACCTAGACCGCCTATACACTATGACTTGCAAAGTTTCGAGCAAAGTAGCAAACAAGGCCCTATATGCGCGGGCCCACATAAGAGTAAATTTTGACCAAACAGTCAAATAGTTAACACCTCTCATCAAGAGGAAATGAATAAAGATATTAGATCTCCTTAACCGTACTTAAAGTTTGGTAAATACGCTACATTTGAGAGGGAGAAAAACACTACCCCTTGAATCCACCAACGAATGTTAGGCCAATAAGCACCATTAGTGTAGGATTTTCTTTTTTGGGTTGAGGGGTGGTCTTCTCGATGAAAATACCTCGTTTTTGATGATCCCTTGTCAGGGTCAGGAGGGGTCTGATCTTAGCATTAAATTAACACATTGTATTACTCTAATTAGAAAGGTAAAGTGAAACTAATAGAATTTACACTCTTAGCTTCTTCAGAAGCCAAATTATCAAATTGTTATAAAACTACATGCTTTTGACATAAGTAGTCAGATTTAACAATTTAACACAAAAACTAAGGGCAAATAATCAGGTTGTTATAAAAAGTTATAAACATTTGAAAGATTGGTATAAAAACTAACTCAAAAGTGACACATTATTTATAAAGAACTTTATTTGGACAGATACACCCATTAATCACACAAGTTTCGTAGTTCTTTTCGTTTAATTCTTATTTTACTCAACTATTAATTGTAACATATATAGCTCAATTTTTTTAAGGAAATACTCACCTTATTTTCCTTATTGTATGTTTCGCATGTTTGTAAGATTGCATTTGCCCCCTCCCCTCCCCGACCCCAGCAACATTGACTATGGTTCCATTCTTTACAATATATCATTTCTACTATAAGAGTAAATTACCTTATTTTTCTTACGGTATGTTTCTTATATGACCAAATATGTATAGTATAATTGTATATCAAAAAAGAAACAATAATACTAGTACTAGATTTCAAAGCTAAAATGACAAATTCACTCACATGCAAATAATTTACACACTTTGTTCAAAACTCCGGAAGAAATAAAAAGCTCAAAGCTATCATAAGTACAATACATAATAAAACTTAAATAACAACTTAGTACATACAAATTGGGTATTTAATGATTCATGATTTTTTTTTTGGAAATATCTAGCTTTAATAATTGGTTAAAAGTAAATTTTTAAAAAAAATATCAATTTCGATTTTGTTAGGTTTTACGTAAAATAGGTGAATTTGTCAAAATTGGGTTTTGTAATATACAAAACTTTACACACCGTGTCAAAATTTAAAAAAATGAAAAATGCATAAGCCATAAGCTGGTCACATGTACACAAATAGAAACTTAAAATCAGCTTAGTGTATACAAATGAGGTATTTAAAAATCACTAATTTTTTAGGGAATATTTAACAATTAATAATTGGGTAAAAGTAAATGAAAAATACTAATTTTACTATTTTGGTGGTTTTTGTGTATAATAGGCGAATCTGACAAATTTGGATTTTTTATAGGCGAATTGGATTTAATTAATCTCAACTTAAGACAATTGACCAATATCAATCCCAAATATGGACAATAATAGTCCCCAAGTTATTTGGCTTGACTAATAATTAATGGACCCAAACTAACAACGTCAATACTCCAGTTAGTTCCTCTTCAATTTTTTTTATTCTTTTTATTTTGCTCCATTTTCCGCTTTTTTTTTGGTTTTTTCCGATTAAAAATTATAAAAACGAGTCAATTCAAAGAAAAAAAATACAACAATGCACAAAATTGAGTGTAACAAAAGGAAAAATTAAAAATTTGAGAGTAACTAACTAAAGGAGTATAAACGAATTTAGTATTGGACAATTATTGTTCAACCCAATTAAAATTGAAATTACTATCCTCTAAAGCTAAATTTGGGATATATATTGGCCAATCGTCTAAAGTTAGGAGTACTTAAATTCAATTTGCCTTTTTTATACACTAAGATGTCACCGGAGTTAGCCTTTACACCTATCTATCAAACATTTATATTTTTTTACATCAATATTGTAATTTGGCCAAGAAAATTTTGTACTAAAAACAAGAACATCTCCGGAGTACTTGGTAAAACTGCCCTGCAAACAAGTACTCCTACCAGTCCTACATGGTAAATCTCAAACTCATTTACCTCTACTGCAGTTACTAATATTTTGGGGTGCTTTGGTTTCCAAGACAAACACAACAAAAATCCACATCAAAGCCCTCTTCTAAGTAAACAAGACATAAATGAGAACATGCATGCTCCCATTCTCTAAAACCAACCTTTCCTCAACTAAATTTCTACCATCTTTCTGTCTCTTTCTCCTTCCCCTACTTCTTCAACACTGCACCAAAAATGCATCTCTTTTTAAAGCTACTTTCAGTAGCAAGAGCTCAAGATCCCTACTTTATTTCTTCACACATGATACTTAACAACATGGTGAAGATTTCGGGCTCTAGCTGGTGCTGATGGTGAAGTTGGAGAGAGATTTGGCAAGTTGATGAAGAATGCAGAAGCTTGGATTTTGCTCTACATTTTTTTGGGATGATGGTCAAGCAAGAAGCACTCTTTAGCTTTTTGGTGAGATGGGGTTTGTGTAAGCATCTCATTTTTGCAAAACCTTAGCTTGTTGTTGCAAAAACAAGGCTCTTGTCCTTTGTTTCTCTCCTATCGATCACCATTGCAAATGGTTAACTGTTGATGATGGTGTTGTTAGTGTGTGTTGTGATATTGGCGGGACGGCTCAATCTGTAATTTGTTGGTTAAATTTATCATGTTTCTGCATCTTTTGGTTCTCACATTAAGTGGGTGTAGCTTATGTTCATATTTAGTGAATTTGAGAAGATTATAGATGTTATGTTATGTTACTTTATCTTCCCCTTTATTTGAGCTCATAGCATTAGTTCATAGCTCTTGTTTACTTAATTCAAGCTACATTACTCCTTCAATGGACTGATGAATTAATGATGATATAGCGTTGTAGTATAGTGTTTTTGTTTGGATTTGGCTTATCATGCTAAGCATGAGATTTCTGTTTAATATTGTTGATTCAATACTTGTCACTTTCTATTTGGCATTTAGTCTATTTTTCCCTTTCATGTGTCTTTTCTTACTTCATGGAAACTAGTGAGGATTATATTGTTTAGATATGCGTATAGTTTTAGCAATATTCGGCAATGTACATGTCCTCTAATTCCATGCTCATATGATGGAATTTGAGTGCAAAGTCTCAATGCTTGGATGTTGTTATTATCGTCTAGCAGAAGGTGATCACTTTTTGTTATTTTTGTTTTAGCTTTTTGGCTTTTTCAGTTCACTGATTGAGTTCACACAATGTCTTCGAAATGTGAAATTTGTTACAAAATAGTACCACCATACAGGCAAAATATGACTAGTCACTAGACAAGAACTGGTAAATAAAGCTAGAGGGTCATTAGAATTGATTGTTTACGCTGTTTTTGAAGGACCCTACAAAGTTTTGGGGCAGCGCAACTACTTGTAAATAGGGAAGGTAGGGAAGGTGCCTGTGTTGCCAAAAAATTATACCATACTGACCCATGAGAAATCTAAACACTAGGAAAGACAAGATATACTGTTGATAGTTGAGCAGCAGCCATAAGAAGTGTTAAGTGTCCTATCATATCAATGCCCCCTAGCTCCTGCTGGACATTGGGTTGCTCCTACGTTTCGGTTTTTTCTGTGCACGTGAAGCTTTCTTGATGTGAAATGATTTATCTTGATACTAACCACTTCCGATGAAGGCCCTTATTTGTAAAATTTGAATTTTATTGGAGTTTTTCGAATGTCTCACCAGTCACCACTCACCAGCTATAAGCCTATAAGGCCTATGGCCTATGAGTCTATGACTATGTTTACCGGAAAGTATTTGGAGAAGTCGCCATTTTTTTATTAGAAAAATAGATATATCTATATTAGCCCAATAAATAGATATATTTGAAACAGACTTAGAGTGTGTTTGGTAAGGTATTTCAGTCACCTTATTTGACTAGGTTGTCTTATTTGACCAAAATTTCAGGTAGCTTAAATTATAAAGCCGTTTGGTAATGCAACCTGAAATGAATTTCAGTCACCTGAAAGAATAAGCTACATGAGGTAACCGATCTAAAAATTTCAGTTACCTTAAAATTTCAGTCACCTTTTCAGTTTTCAGGTACTTTTTCAGTTTCCAGTCACCTTTTAAGTCAATTTTACCAAATATAGCCTTAGCTGAAGTGATTATAGTTGTCTTGCTCACATGTGTCATTTCAGTCACCTTATTTGCCTAGTCTATCTTATTTGACCAAATTTCAATCATCTTAAATTTCAAGATTGTTTGGTAACACAATCTGAAACACATTTAAGTCACCTGAAAAAACAAGCTACTTGGATTACGTGAAAAAAATATTCCAGTCACCTTTTCAAGGTTTCAGGTGCCTTTTCAATCAGTTTT
>CAAKMY010042095.1:0-14450 GCA_901111285.1 Corrigiola litoralis
GCTATACCGGGGGTAAATAAAATGCTCATTTGTTGTAAAACTTAGTAAATATTCTATTCTGCATAACAATGTACCAATCTCTTTTGACTTTACATCAAATCGGTGTGTTATTTGCTCTAGGTGTAGCTCCCAATATGCGTAGTCAAAACTAGCAAAATAAGTATGAAGTTTAAACTGGAACGGAGGAAGTATAAATTACAATCTTGTCACTAACTAAACCCAGCAAAACCTCACCTCCATCAAACAATCCAATCAAAACCCACTTCAAATCACCCAAAATAAACATTGACCCACAAAAATTCAAACCGAAAATAGCACAAAAAAACCCACCACAAATAAAGTTACTTCCATTTAAATCACAATTTTGCCAATAGCTATAACCACCAAAACCCAACCTCAATGAAACAAACCAATCACTACCCACTTCAAATCACTCCAAATTAACATTGACCCGCAAAAATTACAACCCAACAAATGCATAATTAATTACATAAGAATAACCATTTTTCACTAGCTAAACCCACAAAAACCCTAACTCAATCATACAAACCAATCATTACCCATTTCAAATCACCTCAAATCAACATTGACCCACAAAAATTACAACCCAACAAATAATTAATTAATTACATATAAATTACAAATTTTCACTAACTAAACCCAGCAAAACCCTACCTCAATCAAACAAACTAATCACTACCCACTTCAAACCACCCCCAAATCATCATTGACCCACAAAATTCACACTCAAAATAGCACAACCAAAACCATGGGAATAAAGCACATTTCTTGGCCAGCCATTTACCTCTTAGGAGAGCACCCGCGGCGAAAGGGATTAGTCACTAGTTCCGGTGGTGGAACCCTTGGTTAAACCAACAAAAACACCTCAAATAAAATTAATTCCATATAAATCACAGTTTTTCACTATTAAACCCACCAAAAATTCCCTCGATCAAACAAACCAACCAACCAAAATCCAACTCAAAATAAAATTAACCCACAAAAATTAAAATCCAACAAATAATCAATTAATTACATATAAATTACAATTTACAGTAACTAAACCCACCAAAACCCTACCTCAATCAAACAAACTACTCACTACCCATATCAAATCGCCCCAAATTATCATTGACCCACAAAAATTCAAACCCTAAATATCACAACCAAAACCCACCTCAAACAAAATTAATAAGCTAAACCCACCAAAACCCTAACTCAATCAAAGAAACCTATCACTACCAACCTCAAACCACCCCGAATTATCATTGACCCACAAAAATTCAAACCCAAAACACCACAGAAAAAAACCCACCTCAAATAAACATAAATTTCTTATCAATTACAATTTTTCACCAACTAAACCCAGCAAAACCCTACCTCAATCAGACAAACTAATCACTACTCACTTCAAACCACCCCAAATCAACATTGACCCACACAAACTCAACCCCAAAAAATTAAAAAAAAAATACAAAATGACGAATACTTTTCCGAAAAAAGGACTAGAACTTAAAATAATTACCAATCTGCCATCAATGGTGTGCTTGTCAAGGAGGACAGCGTCAATAGAGGCCGGGTCAGCGAACATGACGAAACCGAACCCTCTAGGGCGGCCGGTGGTCTTGTCACGCATGACGACAGCATCAGTGACGTCACCAAACTTGGAGAAGTAGTCCTTCAGCTTCTCTTCTGTCGTGTCCCATGCTATGCCTCCCACAAAGAGCTTCCCCTCGTCTGATTCCATTTTTATTGTTTTTGAGGTTGTTGGTGGGAAAATTAGGGTTTTGGGGGCATACTTATTTTTTAGGGGACTATATATATATAAGTAGATACTGTACCTAGTAGTGTAGAGTTAATATTCTTCGGTGTGTGTGTGTCTTGTGATTTTGTATTTTTGTCCACCTCTGATCCACTCATTTCTTCTCACGAGTTTTTGTTTTTACGTTTATTGAGGTTATATTTTGATTTTTTTTAATGATTTATATATTAAATATGAAAAAAATTATAAATGTATAATTCTTAGATTTATATTTGAAAAAACTTTTACATAAAGTTATTCCTTTTTGTTATTTTTATAAATCATTTATATTGTGTTATTGATATGATCAGAGGGTGCTGTGGGGTCGCTTTGGAGTTTGAGAAAAGGAATCAAATCTTGCAGTTAGTGTATTTTTTAGATGAAGTTTGGGAGAGGGCGTCTATTTTTTTATAAATAAAAATATGTTACTACTATAAAGTACTCTCATCATTTTACATTCATTTTGACGTATATATTCTTGTCGATGTGGTACTTTGACAATCAGTAACTCATTTTATATAATTATATTTTTTTAGTTTTTTTTAAATATCGTCGTTTAATTCCTTTTCCAGTAGACAAAGCTTAATTGCCTTGACTCATCACTCCGTCTAGACTTCAGTATTAGACGTTTAAAACAATGTGACACATTAGGGTGTCTACAAATTAAAACCTCCTACAAAAAATAGAAGTCTTTTCAAGACTGGCAAAAAGGCCTGACATACTAGCAAAGGACACCTGAACACAATGCACAACCTGGACAGAAGAGACAGAACCCCAAGAAAAAATCATCAGGTCATCTGCAAATATCTGATGATTAATTCTGATTTTTTTGCACTTAGGGTGGTATTTAAAGTCACTGTGAGTTGCTAGCTTTCTCAGACTTCTAGAAAGGATCTCCATACAAATGACAAACAAGTATGGAGATGTAGGATCACCCTGCCTCATACCACATCTCCCATGAATATAGCCAGAAATGGATCCATTAACATTAATGGAAAGCCTAACACTTTAATGGTGTAGATTTCATTAGTTTAGTAAATAAACTTTCACAAGTAGAGATATCTAGTAACTTAAAATAACTTAATTGTAGGATATGTGCTCTAACTTTTATGCGAAAAAATTGATGTACGGAAAAAATCGAAGTAAGTCACACATTATGGACTCCTCTTCATCAACATCAAGGTTGTCGATTTTTCCTTCCTTAATTATGCGGGATCACTTGTTGTGACTAATTGGAGGATAATCATCCTTTAGCACAACCATGTTTATGGCCATTCACACCAAGACTTTTTTATTGAGCATTTGGATTATCTTCTAGAATTTTGTTTATTGTAGATGAGTTGGTAAGCTAGCAGAAAGCCAAGGAAAGATTGTTATATTTGGTAACGGTAACATATAAATAGTCAGTGACCTCCCTATTATGGCATATCACTTGCAAGGAAATATGTGGAATATCTAATAAGGATTCTATCAAAAGAAGATAAGGAAAGAGAGTGTAGTTCATTGCTGACTATATAGTGAAATTCATTGTTGATTTGACATCATGAAGTCCCATATCCATGAATGAGGGGTCATTCCACAAATCTAGGTTTACAAAAAACCAATCTTCTGGTCCATTTGAAATAATTTTGTTCAATCAGAAGTCATGTGTGCATAGGTTAGTCTTCTACGACTACACTTTACGTCTAGTTCTCAATTAAGTGTTGCGATTGCAATATCGAAATTTCAATTAGTAAAAGATCTTGAAATTTGGGTATGTGAGTGCAAAAATTAAAACAAATTAATGGTTAATTGGTAAAAAAAACAATCAGTCTGATAAACATAACTACTTTTCAACATCATGCAAAATATGAGTTCATAATAGTATTAAATATTCTAATATTTTAAAAACTCTACACCTTATTAGATCAAACTATTTTTTAAATGATGTCTAATTCCTATATACGTTTTTATAAGAAAATAATATTTTTATTTTTTTAAGAATAAAATAAATTAAAAACACTTATTAAATTCGATTAGTAATATGGTCTCTTCCTTTAGCATCTTATTTTAGGGATAAAACAAACATTAAAACTAACAAAAAAAAAAAATATCTTGTATTAACTAATGAAAATCAAGTTAGTAGATTGAAGACTAACCAAAATGAATTAAAAATTAACTAATGTACTATGAAAGTAAAATAAATAAATTATTAAAGTAAGTAACATAATGATATAAAATACGTTATCCCTTTACACATTTTTTTTTAAATACATTATCCCTTAATTTTTATTAAACATGCACTGATATAAAAAAATCCCCAACAAGCTCTTTGTTATACAGACTTGTTGAGAAAAAACACTAATTATTATGTTATTATGTCATTCGATGAATCATCAAACCGTTAAAAACCAAATGAAAACCCCTTATGTAATCAAGTGAACTATGCATCGGTTTCGCTTATAATAAGTATTGAGAGTTGATGATGAATGAAAATTAATACTACTCCCTTCCTCCATTATGTGGAAAGTTACGTTTGTTTGAATTCATGTTCGGATATAACTTGTAAATTAAACGTTACATTCTCACCCAAACAAAGTTACAAATGGGGAAGAGGAAAAAGAACAAAAGAAAAAAGAAACAGATTTTATACCGGAACATCATGTTGAGGAATTGTTAGGGCGCTTTGAACTTCGGCAAAAGCATTATGGGTTTGAAATGAATCGCTAGATCTGTCTCTGTGGTTGGTATAATAGTATATTTATTGTTAACTCTAAGTTCTGTCATTATACAACAAGATTAATCATAAACATGCATACTCTCTCCGTCTTAATAGAATAGCTCCATTTGTTTTTTCACATGCATCGAGGTGGTATTTTGACCATTAATACCTCATTGTATAAAATGGATAAAAATATGAAATTTTAATTTTTAGATTTTTATTTAAAAATAACTTTTGTAAAAAAAAAAAAAAATTATAATTTTTTAAAATATATTTTTGTAGTTATTAATGATAAAAAAATGACCTCAAATAGTGTCAAAAAGTAAATGGGGCTATACTTTTGGGACGGAGGGAGTACATATGTATCAAATAAAAAAGATCGTTAAAAATTCATATTCATGTTCTCAACATACTCTAATTTCACAATATGATATTTTAAGTTAGTAACTTTATAAATATAGGATATAGCTAGTTTGCTAATATAAGTCATGTACAAAGCCATCACAACATATTACTGTACTATGTTTCTTATGCAAATTTTAATTGTAATCTAACCTCCCACATATAAGTACAATACCTTCCCTTTGTATCCAAACCTTATTCATTTTCTTTTTTTACAAATTTAAAACAGAACAACCGCCACATCATCTTTCTAACATGAGCTATCTCTTCCAAAACACCTAACCTTATATGTAAAATTACCGTATAATTATCATCAAACTTCATTTATTTCATAATATATTATTAATATATTATATCATATGTTAAAAGAATTGTGTATCTTAAAATATATGATCATGACTTTTATAGGCGTGCTTCATATCAATATATTTTTTTTAATATTTCCTTTTCTTTCTATTATTGGTTCAAATGTTTTCTTTATTTTCTTAAACTAGTCTCGAAGCCCATGTGATGAATGGGTCTAGTAATAATATTACATTTTTCATATTGACGTAAGGATTTTGTAAAAATCCAAAAAAAAAAAAAAACATTAAGTAGTTGCTTATGTAGTTTTATATTCAATTTAGATAAACAAAATCATAATGTGCTTAACTATTTAACTTTATCTTATAAATCATATATATACTTATCTAAAGAGAGCCATAGATAGACTTGTAGGATTAATTACTCCAATTTATGAAAATGAGGATACTTAAATGTGGATACAACGATAAAATTATCATCTTTATTGTCAAACTCTAAAATTATTATATATTTTTTGATTTATCATTTGACTATTGGACAATTTAGATGCTTATTAGACTGATATCAGTAAGAGATAATAAATCAATTTGTGCCTATAAATAATAACTAATAACCCAGTAAAAGATAAGTGCACTTGCCATATCTAGAATTAGTAAACTTTTTTTTTTAATTAGTAGTATAAACCACCAAGAATATATTTATGAAATGAAAAAAATGATAAAATAATGCATCTTAGGTGGTTTGTTTAAGCAAGATAAGTACAGCACTACACATCAATGTTAAGAGATGATGTTAGATAAAAATAAAAACATATCACATATTGTACATGAAAATGATACAAAATAGCAACATGTCCGTACAACCACGTCAAGCAAGGACAAGATCTATCCAATACACCTTAGAGTTATATTTGCATGTACTTTTATGTATTTTTTGTGTCAAAAAAAAAATAAATCAAAAGTAAATAAAAATATACTCCGTACATGAGAGTAGGTACTATCAGGTGTACCTAATAATTTGCCAAGCAAATATAATTAAACGTTTGACTCCAATATATATAATAAGTTTAATGTAAAAGTTTCAAAATATAATTATAAAAAAGGGAATAGTGAATGAAATTTTAAAAGAATCTGCTAGCATGCGATTATAAACTAGCGACATTTGATTAGATTACTCAATAACCCTGAGATATTTTATCCACCTGGTGGTGCACTCTATTTGAATACAAATTAGTCGCAAGGACAGTGTTCCTTGAACACGTTTGACGGATTCATATTTCGTTTCTGTTTTCACCTTTTCGTTTTTCTGAATCAATACATCCTACACAGAAAGTTCAATTGTAATTGTAATTAACTCAATGAGCCATCCTAAAGATCTTAAACTTTTGGCCTACTATTACAGTATCATTTTGTAGTGTTGGCATCAGCTTTTCCAACAGTTCTCTTTAGCTGTTGTATAATGCTAGTGGAGGGTGGAGGAAATATATGACTTTTAGTTTTCCAACACTATGGAGCAGGGGAGAAACTTAACCTACTGAATTGTTTTGACTATTTGGACATAAACATGATGATTTGATTATGTGGAGTAGTCATAATCTAAGCAATTGTCCCAAAAAAGGAAACTGCACGAATCAATCGCTAGTCTGTTAAGAAATACTTGTTTCATATCCTTGATCGATCGGTCATGCACCTAAGTAGTCATTTTTTTTATATCGTTGTCTTTAGATATGTGGGTAACGTTTTTTTTTTTAACATATGTACATGGATTTACCAGTTGAATATCCTTTATCGTGGTTAAAACTTATGCAACTGCATGCTCATTGTATTCTCTTATTTGGTCCAGGAAACTCTTGAAACTTCTAGTCTCCCCCACTAAGAAGGATGTGCTGTACAGTCCTCAGTTTACTCTGATGCTATGTTCTGTAGTATCTCGTGCACAATCATGAAAAATGTTGGATATCCTTCTCACTAGATAACTTTGGATGTCCTTATGCTGAGTCTTGGGCATATCTACTATCTAGTGAATCAGTGGATCCAAAGTTTGTACAGATTGGGGTAGCGGCGGTTATACTGTTTTTGCTAAGATTTTCTGTCTTTTCTACCTTTTCTACCATTTTCTACCATTTCTATAAATTTGGAGGGTAGCACGCTACCTCGCTACTCATTAGCTCCACCATGCATTGCTTCTACAGTCTTTTGATTCATACAGAGCTGCATGTTCAGATGTTTGTGCAAGCATTGATATTAATTGAGATAGGGGCCTCAATGATATTTAGGTAGTGCTGGCCTTTTCTTTAAAAGTCTTCTTCAAAACTCAAGTGAAAGAAATCGGAGTTGTATAGGTAGTGAATGTTTAAATGAGGAGAATGTAGAGTTCACGCATATATCTGTATTTTGAACCAAAAGAGAAAAAACCCAATTTCATAAGCCAGATAGTGATACTACTTTTTCGGATTTATGAGTTACGGAGTACATGAGAAACTCAACTGCTATTGGTTTACAAGGCCTCAAATATAAAGCATTTGAATTGCATGACAGTACGGAAAATGCAAAAAAGCTTAGAACGAACATAAACCCAGTATGGATTGATCTAATTTTTCTAGTGAAATAACGATTGCTCATAGATAAATCAACATGGTAATTGGTAAGACATAGACCACCTTTTGTACCTGCAGAAAAAGAAAATAAGAATTACATCTGACATAATTGTTTTGCAGATAATAAAATTCAAACTTGAAAATGTGGAGTAGCAAATTAAGAATCCCACTGTTTCTAATCATCATCACCATGTAGAGAATAAATAGTAGAATCATTACCTGTCGTGATTTACCCATGTCGTTGTAAACGATTCTCAAACTCGTTTCTGATTGCTGACAGCTTAGTAACAACATCACTCATGTGTAACCTTTCCTGAGGGAGCTCAGTGGAGCAAGAAAGCGAGATTCCAAGAGTAGAAATTAAGGCCTCCAACATCGGACTGATGTTGGTCTCCTCTCTGGTTATGTCATGAAGAAGAGCAGCATCTAAGACTTCGGTTACATGTTCAGGCAGAGCTGCTTTTACAAAGAGGTGGAGGCTCAGGCCTTCTCTGAACGTGTCACTAGTAGCCCTCTTTCCTGTGAACATCTCCAGCAAAAGGATTCCAAAACTGTAAACATCGCCACAAGTCGAATTCTCGTTTCCCATACCATATTCAGCAATTAGGCACACAAAATGTCATGATTATCAAAATGCGAAGCAACATGCTTTACACAGTGGATGACGAAGTATAAAGATCGAGTAGTGCAGTTCCTGCAGTCAATCTATATAGCAGCGGAGAGATAAACTATACTCATGTGTATTCAACTGACTTAAGCGAGGACTACTAGTGTTGAGGTACAGTTTGACATGGATGGAGGAATATTCGCGCTAGTAAGTTAGTTACCTGGAGGAGTGTAGCCAACAGTTCCTCTGACTCCAATCGAACTAGACTGAGTTGTATGAGCGCTGGTCATGCCTTTCGAGAGAAATTTGGCCAACCCAAAGTCACTGACATGTGCTATCATTTCAGCATCGAGGAGAACATTGCTTGGCTTGGGGTCGCAGTGACTGAGGGATGCACCACAATGATGATGAAGATACTCCAAGGCAAAAGCAATATCAATTGCAATATTAAGTCTTTGGAAGAGATCTAAAAACCTTGGAGCGTAATTTGTGTGCTCAATCTGACTGACTACCTCCGTGTGCAACCAATCCTCCAAACTCCCGTTCACCATGTACTCATAAACCAGAGCTTTGAATTGGTTGCCTTGATAATCAACGCTTGAACAAGCTGTTATTACCTTGACAAGATTTCGATGCCTAATATTTCGAAGTGCCCCACATTCTGCCATGAAACTCTTGGAAGCACCACGGTGCTCAAGGTTAAATACCTTAACAACAACAATTGTGTTATTCTGATCAAGAGTTCCCTTGTAGACGACCCCAAAGGAGCCACTTCCAATCACATTTTCAGGGGAAAATCCATTTGTCGCCTGCAGAAGGGTACGGTAAGACAAATTTGGAAAGTTCTCAGTTTCTCGTGATACTATGGATTCACCCGTCTTCTTTTTATACCAAAAGTTATACAATGAAACCAAAAATGCCATCAGAAGAATTAATCCAAGAAGCCCAGAGGGAATTGCAATTATCATTTTCATTTTGTGGTGTGGTTGCCTCTTCTGGGTGTTACTGCTAAAACTGCATTTGGGCAGCTTGAACTCAGGCATGCCACCGCAGAGCTTAGAGTTTCCAGCTATCGAAAAAGCAGTTGCGTTGCTGAAAACTCCATCAGTGGGTACTTCGCCGTGAAGGTTATTGAACGATAAGTTTAGATTCTGCAACTGGAGGCTGCCTAGAGAATTTGGAATTACGCCAGATAAGTTGTTGCTTGACAAGTCTAACTGAAGAAGACCGTTCAATCCACTTAAGGCCCCAGGAATGCTGCCCTGGAAAAGATTCCCATCTAAGTATAGCAACTGTAACTCTAAGCAGTTGCTTAGTGTGCTCGGTATCTGACCAGATAACCTGTTGTCATTAATGTCTAGAATAGCTAGATTCTTCAGGTCCCCGACTTCTGCAGGGAGGGAGCCGGTTAAGTTGTTGTCAGATAGGCGCAGAGTAATAGATAGGGAGGAGAGACTGACAACTTCTGAGGGTATGCTACCAGTAAGATTATTGCAACAAAGGTCTAATCCTATCAAAAATGCGCAGTTACCCAGAGTTGAGGGTATGTGTCCTGCAAGGTTATTGTCATTCAAGGCTAAAATTGCAAGTTGGGTTAAGTTTCAAATTGAAGATGAAATGTAGCCTGATAATTGGTTACCACCAAAATGCAAATTGTATAAATTCTGGAGCTTCCCTATACTCTGGGGAATGGCGCCGAAGAGTTGGCTTTGTCGTACGTCAAACACCTGCAAGTTAACTAGGTTTCCTATGCATCTTGGTATAACCCCGGCTATGTTATTTACCCCCAAGTTCAGAAATGTGAGCATCGTAAGATTGCAAATGTAATTTGGAAATATTCCAGAGAAGTTATTTGCACTAATGTCAAGCAATGTCATGGTACTGTTGGCTAAGGAAGAAACGAAATTCAGATCAGCTGATAGGCCAATGCCGAGAAAATTATCGTCAAGATCAAGGTAACTGAGACTTTCTAACTTCTGCAGAGAAGGAACCTGCCCTTCAAATTTGTTGGCAGAAAATTCAAGGATTTCTAGATTTGAAGAATTGGATATTGAAGCAGGAATAGGTCCAGAAAATAGATTGGTACCCACGGAAAAGAACTGGATATTAGGAAGTGTGACGCCTATATCAGAAGGAAGCCTTCCTTCCAAGTTATTGTATCCTAAATCCATCTTCAGCAGACCCGAAAGATTGAACATTGAGGGTGGGGGTACCCCAAACAATTTTATTTGCGGCAAGGGAAAATAACCTAAGATTTTTCAGTTTGCCGAAGCTATCTGGGATCCTACCACCTAAGTTGTTTATGGCTAGGGAAAATATGGACAGAGATGACAAATTCCCCAAAGAAGAAGGGATATTTCCTGTTAGATTATTTCGTTTCAAGTCAAGACGTTGCAAATTCGTCAAGAAGCCAAGCTCAGATGGTATCTGTCCTACCAGCTGGTTATGGTAAATAACAAGGTCAGTAAGACGTGAGCAGCTCGATATATTGGACGGAATTCCCCCTGAAATTGAATTATTACCTAGCAGTATAGATTGCAGTCTGTGCAAACGGCCCAATTCAGGAGGAAGTGTGCCACTAAAGCTGTTATTCTGCAGCTGCAATAACCTCAGGAAACTTAAGTTTCCTATATATGGAGACAGAAAACCAGTAAGGCTAGAGGATTGCAAGTCGATTGCTATAACTCTCTGCTGTCGACGACCACAAGTAACTCCATGCCACTGGCAGAAGTGCAGGGTGCTATTCCATGAGCTCGTAACAGCAAGAGGGTCGTCGGTTATGTGGGATTTAATACCAAGCAGTGCCATCCTATCCGTCTCGTTGTTCACCGATGTGGAGAATCGAAGGTAGTGGAGGAGGGCAGTAGCAAAGACAATCAAGTGAAATGAGAAGGATAGCCCCATTGGTACTTGTTCAAAGAGTCAGAAAGATAACTCTTTAGATTTTGAATAACCCAAATGCCAATATATGTTAAGAAGGTATCTGCCGAAAATGGAGGCCATGTCATTTGAAAGCACTAGCCAACTTTTTTGGTGGGCTACAATTGATGGCAGAAGGTGGGTGGGTGGCACACTTGGGGAAGAAATTATAGTGAAGGTAGCAAAAGTCAATTGGAGGGAGCTATGCACTTTTCCTCCTGATCAAACTTTTGCGTTTATCCACAAGCACTTTCAATTTAAACTTGTTCTGTAAATTAAATATGATCTAATCAAACTAAATACAACTGAATAATCATAGGACAAGTGACAAGTCAGACAGCCAAAAAGTTTGGAGTACTTCAGTTCTGTTAGGCATTTTGATTTTTGACTTTCACTCTGATTCTGATCATTTACAGTTCTCATCTTTCACGTAAATTGGGGTTGGACTAGTGCTTGTTTCTCACTCAAATGAACAGCCATAACCTCATTTGTTAGCTCTCCTTTGCTCTCCATTTCTTGTAATTTTTCCTTGATCAGTTGGTTTTTGTCATCTCCATGGGTGTTAAACATCTAATATGTCAAGTACCAACTTTGTTTTTAATTACCAGAGAAGCTATCTGTCAATCTATTCTTTTAAACTTGATGATTCATAGTGATTTTATCCTAATTGGTAGTTGGCTAGTTTCTAGATAGCATAACAGAATTTGATGCTCATTATTGAAATTGGATCGTTGCTCATTGTATTCTCTTGCTTGGTCCAGGAAGCTCTTGAAATTTCCAGTCCCTCTCTAGGAAGGATGTGCTGTACAGTTCTCAGTTTACTCTGATGCATGTTCTTTAGTTTCTTGTGGCCGATTAAGATTAATGTTGGATATCCTCCTGACTAGATAACTTTGGATATTCTTCTGTGGAGTCCTGGACATATCTAGTGGATCAGTTGAAAGAAAAGGCATGTACATCCCTTGCTACTATAGTCTTCAGATTCATATATAGAGCTGCATGTTAGATGTATGTTTCTTTAATTATTGATGCAATCGAGATATAAGGGCCTCAATGATGTCTAGATACTTAATAGTGCTTGTCTTTACTTTTTAACTTTTCCCTGGAAACTCGACTGAAACATAGGAACTATGCTTGTTCTACAAAACAGGTTTGACATCGATTTGTGAAAATAGCCATTTGTCTAAACAGGCACAACTGAATGTACCCCTGATATGATCGACAAACCAGTTTATGCTGAAAGCATTCTTTGTACCGTCAGATATACTGGAAAATCTCGCTCCATGTTGACTTTGCTTCCTGATCTACTGCAGATCCAGTTGGGAACAAGAGTTGATGCTGCTTCCAGTATTTAGTTTGTCTTTCAACCTCTCATATTCTATTACTTCTGCCAGGCATTCTGAATAAATTACGTTGACAAGAACAATTGCAGATCGTTTCTGAATGTAAAATTTAAGCATTCTTATCAATAGAGCCTTCGTTTATTAGCATGTACAAAGTTCTAGTTTATTTATATCTGAGTAAAGTTGACCTCTGAATGGCAAGTGATCATAGTCACAGCTATATGAACAAACTTCCAGAGCTTGTGAATTCGAATATCAGTGGTGCGTGTATCGTAGTTAGCAGAGAACATTTTCTGAAAGTCGCGAGCAAAATCAGTCTATAGGCTGCTAAGAAACCATTTGAGCAGGTTTGCGCAGACCTGTACTACATCTACAGATATGTATTCAACATGCTGCACTGTACTGTCACCCTCCTGTTGCTCATAATAACTATAAAGAATGTAAGACTGAAGCCTAGTTACATCCTACATCTTACCAGCAAAGCTGTTTTCTAATCAACTTTAGGTATTGCTTTATATTACGAGTACAACAGGACAACAGGTCTTGCGTAGAAGATTCTCTGGTATATGCATATTAACATGAAAGCTGAACATCTAGGACTCAAAACCGGCATTAAATTCTTCTGCAAATTCACATGATTAACCCCAAAACTAAAACATCAGTTTACTAGTTCCATAAACTCTTGTTGAGTCTATATATGTATTGTTGAAAAGTGAAAACCTATTAACATGGGTTTTAAGGATATATTTTGAAAATATATGGATTCGCAAATCACAAGACCACAGAATATAGAACAAAGTCTAGATTATTAAGCATGCACAAGAGGACCTCTATTCTATTAAGACGCTTAACAGACATTTGGAATATTCTTTCTATGATGATTCTTATAGAAGTCTCCCTATGTCTTTATGGATCTTCTCTACTTAATGACGAGTTTCTGTCAAATGTAGTCTCAAGAAAGCTTTAAGTCAAGATTCCGGTTGTATGACTCATATGTTGATGTGGTCTACGTTCCTAATAATTGGTTCCAGAATTTTTAGTGTCGAATAAATTGCAGACCGGCTACATTAATGCGAAGATTCCTCCAAATTAGTGATCCTCATTCATTAATCACCCAGATGCGCGTAGTACAAATTAATCTAAATACGAAAACAAATGTAGATTTCATCTTCTTCCTTTTTTTCGGATTGATAGCAGGGCACAAAGATACAAATAAAAACCAAATTTCTAAGGGTTAAATTTCTCAATTGAGAAATGATATTTCTAATCACTAAGCATCTAGTCGTCATTTGAAATCCTCATTTCTTAAGTTACTCATGACCAACTGAATGAATTTTCTAGATTAGTTGGTGATCACATTTAAGTCATATCAAGTTTCATATGTCTTGGTGAAGAAGATGTTTCGTGAGGCTAATGGTGCAGCGGACTTCCTTGCCAATGTTGGAGTGACTATGAAGAATGATTACAAGGAGTATCGATATCCTATGCCAGCAATGCATAACGTCTTGTCCGCTGACATTAAGGGAGTCACTAAGACTCGTTTAGTTTGATTTGTTTTGCTTTCCCTTGTACCAAAAAAAACATCATATGACTTGCATTAATAACTTATAATAGTACATACTCGTTGGGATCCTCTAGAGTTGAAAAATAATTCTAGAGGGTAGAGTTTACCCATAATTGTATAAATTTAAGGAAAAATTGCGAAAAAACTATCTTATATGTTCGGTTTTTTGCAACATAGTACCTTATATGTTGTTTGTTATAAAAAATTACCTTAT
>CAAKMY010042111.1:0-11327 GCA_901111285.1 Corrigiola litoralis
TTCCTGATTGTTTATGAACTTTTCTTATTTTTACTTATTTTTCTGAACTTTACTTATTTTTACTTATTTTTCTGAACTTTACTTATTTTTACTTATTTTTCCTGATTCATGTTGTTTTCATAGCTCAACTTTACTTATTTTTACTTATTTTACTTATTTTTACTTATTTTCCTGAACTTTAATTATTTTTGCTTATTTTTCCTGAACTTTACTTATTTTATCTGAACTTTTCTTATTTCTTCTGAACTTATCTTATTTTTCCTGAAAATAAGTAGAAATAAGTTGAGGAGAACAGGCCCTAACAAAATCAATGACTACACAAGATTATATGACCACCTGACTCGAACACTGAAACCTTAGAAGGCATTTTTTACATTCTAACTTCTAAGGTTGCATTTAAGTAAAGCATCTCCTGACACGACAAACCGAACTACTATTAATCATCCTCTGCGAGCACAGAAAACTCCTATAATGGAATAGCAACATAATAAGTTAGACTGGCATTCTCCTACCAGCTTGTAGACTGGAATTTTAACACAAACCACCACCCCCGCACAAGAATAGTTAAAGGAAGTGGAACAATCTTACATTTTGCACATAGGAGGCTGACATTTATTAAACTAAGCAGTGTAAGAAAGAATGTGATTTGCCTATTACCTGTCTTCCATCAAGCCCCTTCATCGTTTGTAGGCAATCAATGTCAAAAATGAACATATTCTCCAAGACACTATTGGCGTCATCAGATTTCCTCAAAATTCCAGTGTATTCGCAAATAGGTGCACCAGCTGGAATGTGATCCCAAGACCTGACACCCCATCCTTTATTTGTTGTGCGGAAGACCTATATAAAATCCACAACAAATGTCAGAAACAAATTCATATACCAAAGGCAGATAAGACAACTTTAGTCAGCTGAAAAGTAGCACCTCAAAGCGGTATCTCAAGCCCTTCTGTGATGTACGGTTGACGCAGCTGGATCCACAACCACATTTTGGTCCACATTCAAAAACCACAGCCTTTGGCTCTACAAGCCTGTAAAGTACTCCGTATCATAAGGGTTGAGAAATTGAAAAGGTTATCTGACTTCTTTGAAACCAATTAGACAAAAACAAAATTGCTTCTGACCTGCCACCATCCCTCTGTACATACGGGAAGTCGGAACCATTCAGCCTGGCACAAGCACAAATCCTAGGGTCCACACAGCTTCCCTTACAACCACATCCAACGGTAGAAGCAGGAATCTTAACGTTGTCAGCAACTTGAACATATTTGGAGTACGTGAAACCTGAAATTGGCAGTTGCAATTGCAAGAAAAGAATATTAGGCAGATAGTCACACTGATGCTAAAGCCTATTCCACAAGGGAAAATATATACTCATCTACCATGACATCTACGCAGCCAGAAAGAAGCAACCATACCAGGTCAGACAAAGAAGAGCTTAGAGGACAACTATTAACTATTCAAACCGTTGGAAGTCTATACCACATACATTCAGTCCCTCATTTACATAAGATTAACCAAACAACAAAACACATTCTATAACATACCACATCAGCAAAGTTTACACTCTTTTCACTTATCTACACACTATTACAATAAACATCACTCAAAACAAAAAACAGCATCAATGATGGAATGAGAACATGTTGAACAAGAGTATTAAGAAAAATCAGAGTACTGCACTCTAGACCTTGATCACTGAGGGTAGGATTCAATATCCGGCATTTAAATGATCAAAATAAGTAAGAGACGTCAATCTAGTAGTTGAATACAGATAATCCATCAAAACTAAACCAACTTCTAAGCACAGAAACGGGTGTGCTGAGGACTCCGATATCACAATTGAACCCTAACAGATGAACAAATTAGTGAAGTAGCGATAATAAGCAACCAAGTCACACAGACATTCAACTTTATGGCGAACAACACACTCGTAGAAAAATCCTTGTACGAACAAAGTACACTTATTATGATGAAATGTGAAGCCGTTTACAGCAGAAGACAACCGGAGATGACAAGGCGGGACAGCGAACTAACATAACCAGATACAGCGAACTAACAAAACCAGATAAGCAAGCTTACCTGTAGGTGGTACAGGTGGATCATCAACCAAATTTGTCGCTGGGATGGGAATATTCTCCAAACCCCCAGAGATATCTGGGCAAATCAACCTTCAGCAAACATACGAAAAGCATTAAAATCAATTACAAATAACATGTATTACAATCGTTAAACATAATATTAAGTCATGTAAGACATACCCTCGCACTTCAGATAAAGATTTAGGAACTTGTCCTCGAATAAATTGAACCTGTCAGATGAGAACAAAAAAAGTCAGGCGACAAGAGAGAATTTAGAAAATTAAAATTACATATTTAGATATGGCACCAGACAAATCAGATCTTTCTTATACGACACTTTATGATTAATAGACAAAAGCCAAAGCATCTAAGAGCTACTGATTGCCAATGGACATGTAGATAACTACAAGGATACCAAAATTGAAGCTCAAACTGCCAGTGAAAACCATGATAATATACCAAAACATGAAAAGGCTTGAAGGGAAGCCTCTGAAAAGGATATTTTTCCTTTATTATTGCCTGATCAACAGAAGATCAGGTACACAAATATAGTATACAAGAGAGAGTGGACATTATATTACTCAAGACAATCTACCGAATACCAAAGAGAAGAAAAGTTACACAATGCCTATCTGCATCAAGTAACAAGTGTAGCGTCTGAACACCTTCATAGCAGTCATATTTGTGTAAGGGGGGTATCACGGTAAAACTACTTAATTCAGATATAATCCTAGCTGAAATGAATTGATAAATTAACAGATATCTTTACTCAAACTTGCATCTGGCAGGCTGTTTCACAAAAGAAAATCACAACTTGAATATAGAAATCATGGCACGTACTAAACACATTGTAAATTCAGTTCATGCTATAAAAAAATTTAGTTGACACTTGCACAGTTTGACACTGGTGGTTCACATTTCACACTAAACGAAGATAATTAAGCAGATAAGAAAACACACAAACCTGCTGAGTGGTCAACTCTGGCTGGCCCTCAATCCGCTTCAATCGGAACTTGTAGACTGTGAACCCAGCAAGACCTTTCTCTGCCCAATAATCCACAACCTGCACACAACAACAGAGATAGATTGCAAACCCTTTGAAGCTCACACAAAAGCTGGGAGATTGAAAAACACATGCTGGTAGCAAGAACTCAATTATGTTAAGCGAACTACAGCAGGAAATAAAATTAATAAACCTCAAGAAAATATCAAGAATAGCAGCACGAGCTGTTGGTATGGTATGGAATTACCTCACCTGAGACGGTTTTGAAAGTGACAATTAGTACATGTATATATTATTGCACAGTAGAATGTTTATGCCATGCCATCGACAAAAGGCGCAAAACTTGAAGATGAGATGGGAACCTCACTCTTGCCTCGTCCTTTCAACAGAAGGCTATACATAGTCCATAGAATTCATTTCCACATCAGAAAACATTCACGCTGTACTTAGCCAGATGGTTTCTATGACTACCATTAGCCACGTCACTTCTCAACAATTGAGACCTTTTCAAGCTTATTACTTATACACATAATAATGTGGGAACAGTGGACCAGTTACTATGAGTAGAGACGGTCAAATACAGATCAATTTTTACACCAAATGATCTATCTCAAACACAAGTAGTCCATCGAATAAATTACTCAGTTTACTCAGCTATATACATTAAGCATATGATTAGGCCAACAGAACTACTTCTAAACAGTAAATAATGACTAATAAAAGTCTTAAAATAAGTGGTTACCTTGTATAGGCCATCATATGTGTAGACCTTCCCGACATAACTACTCTTAGAATAATGACCACGGATGACTCGAACAGGTAATGCTTGCGAAAAGCTATTCTGCATATCAGTAATTGCAAACTTAATCATGATCATCGAAGCATGCATTTCGTTAACATCAAAAAAACATATATGAGTACTTATGGAAACAGCTAAAACAGAAACATCATTCATTCCAATTGCAAACAAACCTTGAGCGCTAAATTGCCTGCCACCATCTTCTGATCTGCAACTTGCTTTTTGTTACCCAACAAGTCATGTCCACCCTGGCCAGTGTATACCACGTCCTCTGAGTTATCCAGATCATCTTCATATTGTCCAGACAAAACAATGGCAACAGCAAGGGGAAATGTATACTTGCGGAATTCCTGCTCGATGAAACCATACAATAGCTGAAACTTCCATAAATAACAGCAGCGGTGCTAAATTTAATATGCCTCCGGCATTCACAAATGAAGAAACTGCTTAAGCTGATTTGTATAATGTTGGCAACACGACACTTCAAAACATGTATGGTATCTTGCACAATTGTTTCTATTGGTAAGGAGCACATTGATAGGAGCCTTGTTTTATTGGTAAGGAGCACATTTTTTAGCAAGGTGAGGTACCAAACACCTAAAAATACCACTGAGGTTATCCTCCTAATTTATTTGGGGCACATGAAAAACAAATCAAATTAATCAAAGGAAACAAAATTGTGAGGAAGGCAGAAAATATTACCCCTTTGTTGAATTTCTGGCCCATGTAATCTATGCCGTTTAGCCAATGACTATGAAAGCCTACGGTAACCATTTCTGCTCTCGAGAAAAATTGGTGGCCAACATCAACACCTACAATCAATATTAACAAATAAAAGCATCACTACCATTCACATTGTCAAAGTCCATGGTGTAATGTAAAGGTTATAGACCAGAAGACAAGCCTACCAGGAATTTCCCCAATTGTTTTTCCTACAAACAGGAACTTATTAGTTTTCTGCATCTGCAACAATTTTATGCAAGTGGGATGTCAGACAGATTCAAAAAGAATATTTGCTTAAACAGAATAAATTACAAAGGTTACAGAGTTTACAGCCATCAAGTGTGATCAAACACTGCATGTACACACTGCAGATCAAGCAACAGAAATGAACTAGAACCACGCTGCACGGATGATGCAGGAAACAAATAAAAGGTCCTTCCAACACTCTCAACATCATTGTGGAAAATCATAGAAAGTCTCAATTGCTCGCTAAACCCCTCCCCAAACAGAAATCAAGAACCAATTTGATAACTAAAGAGATGCTTTCGTTACTAGGTGTAAAAGACTAGTGGTAACCACAGGGGCGCTTCAGAGACCAATTTGAGGATAGTTTCAATCAGCTAACTTTCAATGAGAAAACAAATGCACGAATCAAGGAATCAACATAAGCTATACAACAAACTATTAGAAAAGACAAGTAGAAGCGCTCTATGTAAGCTAAATCAACTCAAGCTACTCGCAAGCACAAGTCAAATAAGAGATTTATATCCTTTTGTTTGGCCAGCATGGCTGCATCTACTTCTATAATATAAAAAAAGTCTCTCCCAACTTCCCAAGACTTTCTGTAGCTACATGCGGGTTGTCAGACAGTCTCCAAAAGAATATTTGCTTGAACACAATAAATCACAAAGGCCAACTAGTGTGATCAGAAGTAGAAGTACACACTACAGATCAAGCAACAGAACCGAACTAAGACCACGCTGCACAAATGGTGCAGGAAACACACAAAGAGGTCCTTCCCATTACTATTTCACCATCATGTTCGACAATCATAGAAAGCCTCATTAGCTTTCAAAATCATACACTGCACTACCCACTGTAATTCTTTTAACCCTTTTCAAACCGGACTAGCGAAATATAAGACGCCAATCAACTCGAAACAATGAATGAGAAATCATGAACCAACTTTATAACCAATAACATCCCAACGACAAAACGGTACATAAAACAGAAACCAAACATAAAGCCAAACAGATTTGCTTCAAAATGTAACAACATTATACCTTAGTTAACGCCTTCAAATCAGGACGTCTAGAGCGTGCCTTCTCCTTTTTACTCCCTTCCTGAAACGATCACACACCCGCACAAATTGAGAAACATTTATTTACAACCTAAATTTGAACCTCATACTGCCATACTGAAAAAACCACAAACCCTAACCATCTTTGCTCGCTCTTCGGCCAATTTGCACCTCTCCTCCTCCTCCTACACCATAACCAACACAACCACAGTCAGTATTCTGTACACAGAAACACCAATTCCAACAACAACAACAACAACAATGACCAGTTATCCAAACCCGCTCTGGGCAAGGTCAAGGGTGTCCAACACTAATTAATCCGAAATTTACACTTCAACAACAATAACAACAACAACAGCCCAATATGGATCCCGCTCTACGCGAGGTTCAGGGGGTCCAACCCTCACTAATCGAAATTTACACAAAAACACCAATACCAACAACAACAACTACAACAACCAATTATCGACCCCGCTCTATGCGAGGTCAAGGTGGTCCAACACTAACTACTCCGAATATCACACAAACTTACACTACAAGAGCAAAAGTTACTCACTGTAAACCAAACATTATACCTGAATAAAATGCAGGTAATAATTATTAAAGGTCCGGAGTGTCTCCTTGACCTTCAAATGATCACTCTTCTCGGGCGCATTTTCGTCCTCAACTTCCTCCAACCTCAGCCCCAATCCCGCCAACCCCTCAGTCGGCTGGTCAGACTCCAACAAGCTCCTCACAATCTGCATATCATTGCTCTCCCTGTCATCACTCTCCCCCTGACTTTCTTCAGCCGGCGCCTCAACCACCTCAGACTTAGCCTTCTTGGACTCCTGCTGTTGTCGAGGAGGCGGCCTTTTCTTCGGCGTGGAAGGCCCAATGGTACTCTGCATCACCTCATTATAGTTCACCCTTTTACCTCTCGTACGGCTACTAGTCCTTCGTCCATTCTCTACCTCTTCCTCTATCATTTTCATATTCGCCATTTCGATGAAACCTCAATTCCCTGCATTCAAGCACCAAAAATTTTACTCTAAATTTTGATAAATAATGTAAGCAAGAAAACATCACAACTTAAAATTTTTTTTTCCAAAAAGTCTATTCTTGAGTTACAAAAACAATGTAGTAAGGCCCGTGTACGCAACCTTACCCCTAACTAACCCGAGTGACTAAAAAGCCCTCTTATCCAAATCGTGAGGTAGGGGGTTCAATTCTTATCACTGACTTTGTGCGCACATTTCAGACCAAAAAAAAAAAAGAAATACCCGAGTCACTAAAGAGCAAGAGCGAAAGCACGAGGATTAACAATTATTTTATCCCAACAACTAAAATAATTTCTCATTTACTGACAACCCAAAGAAGCAAAAATTCGAGAAATAACAAACTTAGAAGAATATCAGCTCTTCATTTATACCACACAAAAATTATGCTACATTAAGTAAGTCATGTTTTACATTGACAAGACAAAAAAGGAAAATAAAACTTACAAAATAATGGGAGTAGAAAATAAAAGTAAAGGGGTGGTAAAAAATAATTAGTTGTAAGAACTACTAGGTGGGGTTCGATTCTTATCAGCAACTTAGTACGCACATTTCAGACGAAAAAAGATGCAATCTTTCCGCATCCCAAACAAAAACTGATGCTACACTGCAAAAAAGAAAAAAAGGAAAATAAAACTTACAAAGTAATGGGTGTGGAGAGTGAAAGTAAAGGGGTGGTAAGAAATATTAGTTGTAAGAATTACTAGGTGGGGTTCGATTTTTATCAGCAACTTTGTAAGCACATTTCAGGCGAAAAAATACAAACTTTCCGTACCCCAAACAAAAAATGATGCTACACTAATAATCAGGCAAAAAACAAAAAAAGGAAAATAAAACTTACAAAGTAAATAGGAGGAGAATAAAAGTAAGGAAAGGGTGGTAAGAAAATAATTAGTTGCAAGAATTACTGGAGGAGGGGGGAATTAATGTCTTTATGATGTGATGGTAAAAAATGAACCGTTGTGAAATTTGAAAGTGGGTAAGTGGATGGGTAGGGCTTAGGAGTGAGGAGTTAATAAGGGGAAGTTTGAAAAGAGTGGGTGGGGTCCACGGGATGGGATATAGGCGGGGAAGTTTGAACTGTTTTTTTTTTTTTTTTTTGTTTGTTTTGTTTTATTGTTTTTATGAGTGATGACTGATGACTGATGAGTCCAGTTTCAAAGTTTCCTTGTTTATTACCACTTGATTAGTTGATTGATATGACTACTCGAACAGTTGAGCTATATTGGACGATGAATCTGGCATTTTTTTGTTGTATCTTTATTTGAGATACGGTGAATAATGATTGAAAAATGGATATGAGAGTAGGTTCGGAATAAAGACTATTATTAGGCCTTGTTTGGCAATTGGTTGTTTATTGTTGGCGTAAATTGTCGGTTTGTTTAGCTGGTTGGAATAAGTTGGTTGTTTTGACCGGCTTGAATGGTTCGTTATTTTTGTTGGCTAGAATGATAGATGTTTCGTATGAACTATCTAGCTATTAAATGATAAAACGGGCCCAAAAGCCACAAGCCACTAGAAATAGTTGTTCATAGCAGCTTCTTGATAATTGTCAAAAAAAAAAAAAACTAGTATAATTTGAATTGTGTATATGTCCCTTTAGTGAGTTAACGCCCATTTTATTTATCTTTCAACACGTTTCAATTTCCATGTCTCTTTCATGGGTGTCTAAATGTCGTTGTAACTATAGTTCCGAGTATATTAGTTTCACTTCCTAATTTCTCATATAAAAGTTTATCCCTAAACAAGTGCCTTTGCTGGAAGTTTGGCATCCAGATCTTCCTGGTTTGTTGTCTACATTGATGTTTGTATATCACTTCTCTTAATTAGTCTTTCGCTTGTCCAAACTCTAACTTCCATGGAAATATGTCATATCCTCTCAAGTTGGATTGTTTATCCACTATGTCTATCTTGTGCTCGTCCATCTTGGTTGTATCAGTATGTGGATCATAACCAACACTTCATTGCAGAGTGAAGTCTTCTCTTTATTACATTTTTCTAGAAAAACAATTTGGAAGCAACATCCCAACCCGCGAGTAGAATGTGGAATTGTCATTGTTTTAGTGTGATGTGTTCTTCGAAAAAGCACTAGTATTCTTTATTACATTTTTTTTTACATTGGTCGAAATACACAAAACTAAACACAAATCATAAAACTAAAGCAACCTACCCCTCCTTGAACATTCCTTCCCAATAGCAACAGCCAAATCATGAGCTTCCTTCACCAGTTGTCTATCAACCTTGGTTAACAAACAAACACCAAGTTGCTGAGCAGATCTTTGAATGTCTAGACAAACCCACAAAACCGCCATCATCGGAGGAGTTTTCTTGAGCAAAATGTGAACCGGATACATTGCATCCGTGTAGATCACAATACTAGAGATACGATGTTGAATAGCCCAACAAATAGTCCCTTACACAGCATACGCCTCCGCAGCTAGACTGTTAGCAAAAAGACCTACTTGTGTCCCCGAGGTAATCGTAGCACCACTAATATGAGTTTTCAAAACCCAGGCAACTGAGGCCAAGAACTGCGAGGAAGTCCAAGATCCATCCACAACCGCACATATCTCAACATCCTGCATCAAAGAAGGAACCCTAGCACTACCCAGATTTACTCTCATAAACCCTGGAGGCCGCTAAGTATTGGACTCCTCAGCATGGCCTCAAGAAAACGTATCACGTAACATATTTGCTTCCAATTGATCCACTACACACCTAGCAGCATGTGTTAGAATCCAAGCAGGGTTTAACGGAGCACTAAAAAAACTATCTCGTTACGATGACACCATATAGCCCACAACACCCCGACCACAGTGTAGACCTGCGCATGAGTGCTAATCTGTTTCCAATACATACTAAGCAAATCCATTAACAAACTAAGTTTACTCCAATAGGCAAGCCAATACGCGTATGCAACTTTAAATCTCAAGCAGTAGCAATTTTACTCGCTCCTGTTGGAGATGCTCTAACCAAACAATCTCTCCCCTCCCTCTCCCGTCTTCCCTCACCACAACCTTTGACCACATATGTGCCGCCCTTAGCCTCCCCCAATGGGGGCATTCTTCTTCACTGATGTCATTCCTAGCATTGCAATCAGCCTCTTGTTTCCCCCTTGACCTTATTTTTTCTCCAAAATGTCGAGTTTCTAGAAGATTAAGCGTTCACTTTTTTTGCATTTAGGTGGTTGGGGGAAGGGGTAGCAAGGACGTTTAGCTGGAGGATGGACTAAGGAAACGAGGGATGAAGACGGGGTGACACGATGTGAGAGAAAAAAAGGGAGAGGAAATAACCAAAAGAGAGAAAAGTGAGGAAAGAAGAGGGCAGTGGCGAGGAGCGCATGACGCACACATGGTGGTGCACTTGTGGTTACATATGGGCTAGAAGTGAGGAACATGAAAGATGGTTCGGGAAGGGGGAGGAGAGTCGGAATGAAATTCGAAACCCTTGAGGGGAGGGAAGTTTCATTTAAATGGAGTTAAATAGAGGGAATTAAGGGGGTGAAAAAGAGAAGCAATGAAATAAATTATCAAAATTGAATGAGAAGAAAGCCTTCCTTTCTAAAAGGTCAAAATAATCTAATGAGACATGCTAGAACTGCGCCACCAGTGGGTGAATGAGATTCTACCCCCATGTACTCTATAATCAAAAGTTGAACTCAATCAACTAGATTCTAATATCGAAAATGACCTAGTTATAGGAAGACGACCAGAAGTTTCTTGAATCTAGTTTACCATTGTCGATTGTTATGCATTATCTTGATTACTAAATTCCGTTATCCACAATACGAAGTACAACTCAATCATAGTATACATAAATTATGAGCTTGTTCTCATCACCTTATTTTTACTAATCTTTTATATGTTTTTTTATATTTTTGAACTTTACTTTTATTTTTTTCAAACTTATTGAATTTTTATTAAAAAAAAGTAAATTCAAAGTGATAAGAATAGGTTCTAAACCAATTTGAATCAAGTATATACGTGTCTATAACGAAACGCCCCCATCCGAACTAGTTCCAAAACCCACCACCAAGTTAGCTCAAGCTAAGGCTCTAGCTTAACCTCAGTCACCGTCACTAGATGGTACTCACTAGTCACTAGAACTAACACTTTTCTTAAATTTTATTTCTATTCATTTGTTAAATTTTTAATCCTAAACATGTTGTTTTGACAGCTTAACATTATCAATTTTTTCTTTACTTGTCTTATTATACTAAAATTTCTAACTTTTTCTTTACCTTTTCCAAAAATAAGTGAAAATAAAATGGAAAAAAAAACATATCTGAACCGATTCGAACCAAGTGAGTACTTCGTAAGTAGAGCTGATCATGGGCCGGGCCAGGCCGGGTTCGGGCCGGGCTTGAGTCAAAAATATTGGCCCG
>CAAKMY010042112.1:270-10791 GCA_901111285.1 Corrigiola litoralis
ATATAAAAGAGGTTTGGTGGGTTTTTTGATAAACAAAATCTATACCTTGAGAATTTTTAGCCATAAACATGAATCAATTATAATGTATGGTATAAGGACAATGGGTTTCTCAACTTTTTTACCCTAAATTTGGAGTGAAACATAATTATCAACTCTAATTTGTGCTCCTTTTAAACAAAAATATATGGTAAAGACTTGAAGGTGTTATATGTATGATATAAAAACAGACAAGTTTTTCAAGAATAATATTAATATATGTATAATATAGATAAATGAGGAGAATATGTACCCGACTTCCTCACACAAAAACTAGATGCGAAAGTTGTTTAGAATAAGCAAAAATATGTCTGAAATAACAAAAATGTGTCTGGAATAGACATTTGTGTGTCTCGGAATAACAATGTCTAAAATAAGCACCTATGTGTCTATGAATGACAAAAACAGTTTGGAATAAACATTTTTGTGTCTAAAATAAAACTAAAAGTGTCTTGAATAGACTAACAAAAAAAGTGTCTCAAAATAAAGATGTCTCGAATATACATTTTTTTTGTCTGGGAATAGACAAAAACTATCTAAAATAAGGTGTTGCACCTTATTTTTAGATGCGGCTGTCGGATACAAAAGTATGACATTATGAATATGTTGGTTTTGATTTACCATATTTAGTATAAATCTTTTGAGACACTCACATTGGGAATATTAGTGCAAAGGATTTGATAATGGATGGAAGTATCTATGAATCTAGAAAGTCTCACAGGTGACAAATTTTTTTAGTAAACATTATTAACTTTACTTTTTTTAGCTAAAATGGTTCCCTATAAACACACTCATTGTAAGTATTGACTCTTGGTTCTAAAAAGGTCAATATTTTAATGATCGTCACCGATTGAACGATTTAGTTATATTGTTATATATTGCAGTTTTTATACTTTAAAATTAGGCTTTTTTAAGATTATTTGTGAATTCCCATTAATGTAGTTTAAGATCAAAGAGCAATTGCGGCTACAACTTAAGCATCATTTTAATTTTTATTTTTTGCAAAATTACTAGAATTTCATGGGATTATGTGTTCTTATTAAGTAATTTTCTAAATTTTTATGTAAATTGCTAAACAATTAGTATTGTAAACTTGTAAACTTGAAATTATGGTGTTTTTGTCGTCTTCACCTTGCCATATGGTCACTAAGGAAGTATTTGCTATCATCTACCAAAAAATTTAAATTATTAGATAATCATAGTCATAACTTTATGATCGGGGTGGTCTTGGGGGTTAATGTTTATTGCGGTCATTATTTGACGGTTGTCGTAGATGACAGTAGTTTGGTTTAGGTGGTGGGGTTGTCGAGATGATCATAATGGTGGGTAGGGGTTTAGAACGTATTGTTTAGATTTAATGTTGTTGGCGTCATGGCAAGATGTGTGAATCGGATGAGGAGGAAAAATATGAAGTGATTATGATTGAAGGTTAGTAACTGGTGTTTTTTAACAAAAGCTTCTATTTCCGTACTAATTCCTTAGATTTTAAGTCGAAAGTTAATGTGGGGAAACCAACATGATCGAGGTAGTTGAAGAGAACAAAAGTTACTGATATGCATTGGTCTTATATGATTTATGGGCGTAACTTTGGTTGAGTTTATTTCAAAAAAACTTTTAGTTAGGTTTTAACATGAAAACATATGAGAATTATAAAGTATTAAAAATATCAGTTCATATCATAACCCGTGAAATTCACGGGTATATCGCTAGTTAAGACTATAGTTCCATTCATAATCAATATTAAGACTATAGTAACTAACATTATTAATACTATCTCAATGTTTCTAAGTCTCATTTAAATATGGTCATAATGATACAATAAAGTACGATTGGTTTTTCAAAAAAACAAATGTTTAATAACATTAATAATTCTCTTTGCATTTATATCAAAAGTAATTTTCTTTCCATAAAAAAAATTTAATGATAAAAACTAAACCTTAAAGACATAATTTAATGATAACAAAACTATAAATAGTCGAACGACTGTAAAAGAAAGCTATAAAAATTTCCAAGCATCTTCGTGGTCAAAAGCTAATTGGCTATTGAAAACCACTCACCTCCTTCTTAGTCATGTCATTCACGACCCATTCTCAAAATCTTTGCACCTTAGATGGAAAACGCCTTCTCCACGCCCCAAAACCCCTTTCGCCGCCCTCAAGAATCATGTACCGCCACCAAAAAAATCTCTTCTCCACACTTGAGAACACATATCCCTGGCCATTCTCCTAAAAGCACAATAACACCCTTGTAAACCCCCCGCCCAAAGAAAATAACCCCCTACTGGCTTCATTCGGAAAATATCTTCCCCAACCTTTAAAATCACCCATCCCTACCCCCCAGCTTTATCATAAACCCCTTTCCTACACAAAATAACCTTTTACTCCACCACATGAAAAACTCTTTCCAACCCTTACTCCACTCCAAAAACCCCTTCTCCACCCGCCAAAACCCCAAAAAAACCCAGGTAAACCCTTACATATGCAAAATATCCCTATACTCCATCCATCAAAACCTGTATCCTACCTCAAAACTTATCCTGACCAAAACCTCTTCCTCTTTCTCGTAAAGCCCAACTCTACAGTGAAAACTGCAGACACACTATCAAAAATCCATACATATCCCACCATGGAAAGCCCTGGATATGACCCACTACATGAGAGAAATGGCGCAGAGGAGAGAGTGGAGGGAGCAAGAAAATTAAGGCAGGATTAGATCTTTTGTGATGGTTTTGTAAGGAGTGGTGGCCACATGAGGTAGTGAGTGGGTTGAGGATGGCAAATGAGAGAGAATGAAAGTGAAGGTGATGGTTTGTAAGAGATAAAAGTTTTTGGATGATAATTAGTTAATAGATACTTCAGATATTGTCCAGATAAAGTTAATCACAATGAAAAAACATTAAGAACGACAAAGTCATCAGTTTCTAGCTAGAGAATCCGCTTTCGCTAGATGATCGGGCACTTTTATGACGAAGTGTTGAAGGTTGTCTTTCATTATTTCAATTGATTTTTATAGGTTTGAGTATTTTTTTTTTTTTTTTGGTAAAATGTAAGCATATCATTCAAAACCAAACAAACAGTTTTTACAACCTAACTCAAATAGGCTACATGAGCCTATCTAAGAAGAAACAAAACACCTACAGTACATAGGCTAGTCACAAAAGAGCTAAAACTAGATATTATCTATCCATAACTGCTCATTAGGTAGCAATTTACCCTTGTTTACATAGAGGAAACGAATTTTAACATCATGGATTAACTTATGAACTAAGATCTCAGGCCTGGTAATCATTTCATCAATTCGACATTTGTTTCTAACACACCAAATCCCATAGATCAAAGCTATCAGCACTGAAGACAAAAATCCCTTCTTGATATTTGAACTACTTCTCCTTCTAACACACCATAAAATTGATCTTGTAAGAGGAACTTGACACTTAAGTCTGGCTTGCACCTCAGCTGCACACATCTTGCTGTACACACACTGGAAGAAAAGATATTTGATAGATTCATCTTCCAGACCACAAAGTAAACAAGAAGCTGTATCAATTATTCCCAAATGCTTCAATCTGTCCCTTGTCTGCAACCTCCCTAGCATAGTTAACCAGGCAATGACAGAGGTTTTAGAAATGTTATTCCTATGCCACACAATTCTGCTCCACCAAATTCTGTCTACAGGGCCCCTAAGAAACTCATAGACATCTGCTACTGCAAAATCCTTCCCAGCAAGTCTCCTCCCCTCACAAAACTGCTTGATTTGGTCCTTGATTGAACAAACCCTTCTCCAGTACCAGGAAGTCTGTAAACAAGGCTTGTAATCAGACCAATCCACTCCCTTAAGATAGACATTTTGCACCCATCTAACCCACAGGTGATCAGATTTAGTGTAAATCCACCAAGCAAACTTACCTATACAGGCCTTGTTCCATTCATGAACTCTTCTAAAACCCAAACCTCCTGTTCTTTTATTTCTGCAGACCCAATCCCAAGCAACCAAAGGGACTCTACTATACTCCTCATTTCCTTCCCACAAGAAAGTTCTGCAGACTGCTTCAATTTTACTTACAACACACTTAGGCAGAATGAATACATTAGCTCAGTATGAATGCAAGCTCATCAACACTGACTGAATCAAAACAACTCTACCTGCATAAGAAAGTTTTCTAGTGCCCAAACTCCTAATTCTTTTAGAAATTTTATCCACCAACACATTGCAGCTCTCAGCAGATAATTTCCTAGAAGTAATATTTACTCCTAGGTATTTAAAAGGCAACTAGGCAATTCTAAATCCAGTATATCTAACAATAGCCTCCTGCACATCTGCCTTCACCCCTGCAAAATAAATGCTTGATTTGGCAACATTCATCTGTAAACCACTAGCTTGAGAGAAGCTTTCAAACCCAGACATCATCAGCATGATAGATTTGAAATCCCCCTAGCAGAATAAGACCAAATCATCTACAAAACAAAGATGATTCATCCCTATACTTGCACAAAGAGGATGAAATTGGAAATCCTCATGCTCTGATACTTTAATCAACATCCTAGACAAGTATTCCATACAAATGGTGAATAAAAGAGGAGATAAGGGTCTCCCTGCCTCATCCCTCTCTTCCCCTGAAAAAAACCAAAAACTTGTCCATTCATGGATAAAGAATAAGATGGAGTAGTGATATGCACTCCATTACCATCTCAATGAACTCCATAGGAAACTTCATAGCAGTCAACATAGTTTTAACAAACTCCCATTCAATAGAGTCATAAGCCTTTTTGAGATCAATCTTCATAAGGCATTTTGGACTTCCCTGTTTTTGACCATATTTATGCACAATATCTTGACAGACCATTATATTCTCCACTGTAAATCTGCCTTGAACAAAAGCACACTGAGCAGGATTGATTATATCAGGAAGAATAGAACTTAGCCTGTTACACAAACACTTCGAGATGATCTTATAAATAGAATTACAGCAGGCAATTGGCCTAAACTCTGTAACAAAGACAAGAGCTATAACCTTAGGAATCAAAGTTAAAATTGTGCAATTAACTTGCTTCAAAAGCCTTCTTTTAATAAAGAAATCCTCCACTACACCAAAAATATCATCACCAATAATATTCCATGAATCCCTGAAGAAGCCACTAGTGTAACCATCAGGTCCTGGTGCTTTTTCAGGTGGGATACTAAATACAATATTCTTCACTTCAGCTTTAGTAATAGGAGCAAGCAAGATTTTATGATGATACCGATCAAGCAGCTTACCCCTATTAACTACTGACCTGTTCACTTTTGCGCACTTCTTATCAGTACCAAGCAACCCAGTGTAATAGCCAATAAAAGCCTCCTTGATTTGCTCAGGAGTAGTGGCCTCCATGCCTCTGATGTCCAGAATTCTCAACACCTTGTTAGAATTCCTCCAGGCTTTAATGATAGCATGAAAGTACTCTGTGTTATCATCACCTTCTCGCAGCCAAGAGCACTTACACTTCTGTCTCAAAAAACTCTCCCTAGCCTTCTTCAAATCCACCAATTTTATCACCAAATCCTTCTCCATTTGATGGAGCAATTCATTCTTTAAGTCCCCTCTTAACTGCACTTGAACATCTTCAAGATCCTTAGAAGTCCTATCACATTCTCCCTCAACATCAACAAACAATTTCTTATTCAGCAATTTGAGGGGCTTTTTCAAATTCTTCAATTTTTGAACAATTCTGTACATTCTTGCACCAGACACAAAACAGTTCCATTGATCTTTCACAACCTGTGTAAAAGAATCAGCTTGGCTCCACATATTAAAGAATCTAAATATCTTGGTACCAATAACCCTGTCCAATTTCAAATGCACTATGCAAGGACAATGGTCTGAGATACCTTCAGACATAAAATGTGCATAAGCCTCATCAAAGGTTTGCAATTAGTCAGAATTCACCAACACCCTGTCTATTTTATTGTATACTCTTTCAGCACCCAACATCTTGTTATTCCAAGTGAAAAAAGAACCCACAGCTTTTAGATCAACTAACTCACAAGAAGCAACAACTCTTCTAAAGGACTGAACCTCATGTTGAGTAATACAAGAACCAACTCTTTCATCCAAATTCAAGACACAATTGTAATCCCCCATAACTATCCAAGGACCCTTCATTCGAGAAGAAATCTGCTCCAAATCAGTCCATAATACCTCCCTTTCTTTTTCATGATTAAAACCATACACTATAGTGCAAAAGAAAACCACTTTAGTACTCAAACACTCTACAGCCACATGAATAATCTGACTTGTAATCACTGATACATTAATGTTATATGCATTAGGCTTCCAAACCAACCATATTCTACCACCAATATGACTTTGATTGTTAGTACAAACTGACCAATCATCTAGAATACTAAGGTGAATTCTATGTAAATTTTTAGCCTTCACCTTAGTTTCTATGAGGCCAAACAAACTAGCCTGGTTATGATGCAAAAACCATTTGATAAGGCCTCTTATGTTCCAAAAGCCAATGTTATCCATGATCAACAGGGCTAGTTATGTCACCAATTTGACCACTAGTCCTGTTAATCTCACTGCTCAAGACCTGGGCAAAAGACCTGATCTCCTTTTCATTAACTCCAGACTGCTGCATATTCCTAGTTAAACAAGTTGCCTCTGTATAATTCTGGATGAGTCCCCTCTCATAGGAATCTGATGCTGTTCACTTGGCCTAACAGTCTTGGAAGTTACTGGACCAATTGTTCCATTTACAGGAGGTGTAACAAAAACTTCCACAGGTTTATGCACTGGCACTTTAGGAATCCAAACTGCTCTTGTCACAACTGCTTTTATTGGCTTTTTACAAACAGTCTCATCCTGTCCCAAACCCTTGCAATTGTGACAAACAACTGGTTTGAGTGTTTTTATTTGATGGCCCAAAGATGAGATTATTCTCAACATGTTGATGGTCCAAAAACGTTCTATATATTTATAATATTTTTTTACCTTGATTCATCCATGATTCTTACACTTCACAAATCAATTGTTACCGTACTTTGTATGTGCTACATTTACCGTTATTTCTCCCCCAAAATTAATGCAAGAATTAGTTGAATAAGTGTGAAAGTCAACTCCCTCACACTATATATATGGTTAATATAAAAGTACAAAGAAAAATAATTTACCATTATCTAATAATAATGTCCTATATAATTCACATGTATCTTATGAATGAGAACTGATAGCAACATTAACTCTATATTTGATTATTATTTGAATATACAAGCTTTTGCACAAAGTATTATCTTTTCAATATAGGTTTAATTGAAATTAATAATTCTTATGTGTGTTGATAGACGTATGGTAGATGAAAATTTGATGCATATATAGACTTTATTGAACGAACCATCATAGAAGTATATTTATGTAAGACCTGAAAATATTGTTAGCACATTTTTCAAAATATGTGAATATAAAATACCTATGAGAAGGAGGGGACTACAAACATACACAAAAGAAAAATCTAATAAACATCATTAAGCAAAAACTAATATATAACCATGTTCTAGATTTAGAATTATATAAAAAGTGGGACCTATTTATTTTCAGTAACAAATTAGTTAATCGAATCTATTTTTGTTAAAGATTGATATAGGGTTGAAAGAGAAAAAAAATAATGAGATTATAATAAAGCAAGATAAATATAGGTATAGGTACTATCAACTTATAAAAAGTATAGCAAAACAGCTAATGTTGTCGGGTATAAGGACTATGAGTATTTGACCACATGATAATCTCATATAGGTTAAACTCCCAACCATCAAACAAAAAATGTATATTTGATTAAGTTGATCTTATCTTTTATTTTGAACACTGAAACGTATTTAATATTTACGAGCTCTCTTGAAATGGAAGAGATTTGTCCGTTCATTTAAAAGTTCTTCCAAATGTTTTGCTCGGGACTCTGAAGTCCCAACCCCATGACACGATCTTTGTTGCAAGTTAATTATAGTAATATTTTCAATTTATCCATTTTCTTCTTACTAGAAGGCTATTGTGATAACCTTTTTAATTGATCTGTCTTGCGCCTAAGAATGATCTTTAAAATACACATTAATTTACATGTTTTTATTTTTATTTTTGAATGGTCCCCGAACTCATTTACATTCACGAATTTCTAGACACATCGCAATTTTTCATGATTTGAGAGCTTCCAATCTCTTCTTTAAAAGCCCTCTCTGTTTTACACACACCAAAAAAAAAGAAAAAAAAGCAAAGATACGAATATGGAAATATATAACATTCTTGTGTGTGAGAGTACCGAAAACCAGATACTTGTAAAGAAAGGGCACTATTTTTGTTAGGGCAAGAAGACGTCGATTAACATAATTTCTACATGTTTTTTTACTAAGTACTAAATCATCAATATATGTGAAAAATGATACGTAAGGAGAAGTAGTAGGATAGTAGCACGTCGGACCCCAATATCATATCATGCAACGTACACGTCACTTTATTATATATACATATGATATGGCTAATGAAGGAAGAGGGGAAGATGGCTGTGTGTTCTTTATGTGGGCTCCCAGGATGATCACCTTAGAAATGATCTGATCGATTAAGCTAAAAAGCCATGCCCATTTACATCTAGATAACGTTTTTAAAAGTTTATTGCCGTGGGTCTGAGTTCCTTTTTCGTAGTGTTTCAATTTTGTGGGAGACATTTAAAGGCCTTAAATCCTTAGATTTAATCAAGGTGCATGATACTAAAATTATAATCTATTTGGATCAAGTGTTAATTTAGTTTTAGTGAAAGAGAATCTGACTTCCAAAGTATTCATTCCAGCCACCGATATTTTGGGGGATGTTGTCTCCGCTACTATGTATATATGTTAGATTATTTTTGGGAGTTAGGTGAGAATGGGAGAAGCCCTATCCTTATCTGTGTATCTTTCTCAAGAAATAATGGAAGTGGCTTTTAATTGAAATATTGGAGCACGTCCAATCTAGCTATTGTAGAGTGATTTAATTCGTAAAGGATAGAGTGATTTAATTCGTAGAGGAGATCATGAAGCACGTAATATATGTAGGTGCTATCCTCATATAAGCAATGTCGTCAAAAAAGAAAATTGTTTTCGCTTTGTATTCATTTATTGAACGAAATTTAACAATTTCTTCTCCATTTGTTAACCAGGGCATTCTGTTTACTCATGCTTGAGCCTTGAGGTGAATGGCTTCTTTTAACTACATAAACTGAAAAGTTAATCATTAATTTTTATTGTTGAATACATTACAACAATTGTGAGTGAAGAGCTGGTTGATCCCATGTGATGCATGCACTATGAACGAAAATAATTTTGTGTCATGAGATCATAAATTGCTAATGTATTAATTACATATCATGTGATCATTTATATTTGATCAATGAAAAGAGGTTGGTGGAGGAGAAAGGAAACATGAATTTGGATGATGAAGACTACATAATTGATGGTCGTATGTGTGAATTATATTTTTAGGATCAAGGCTACCAAAAATAAATAAAAAAATTTGTGTAACACATTGATTATGCAAATCAAGTGCTTTTATAAATTTGGACTATAATTTTATGTAACTGACGTAGGAATTGGAATTACATATATTAATCTTAGGTTGACAATTAAAGGGTAAATAAAAGGGAAATTTAATAAGGCACTTACTATATACCAGTATTGGGTATGTAGGGAGAGATAAGGTCCCTTGGTACCATGTTGGCGTAATTAATAGCTCGACGCCATGTAGGCTAAATACCTATGTGGCAGGCTCCTTTCCACGCAAAACGTTTTTAATAAACTTATTATATATATAATTGAGTACTAAATAGAAACTGTTAAGGTCCCTTTTAATTTGATGTAAGTCCATTTTCATAAAAAATTGTAGTTATTTTCGTGTGTATGCTTATCTTAGAATACATACAAACGAAAACAGTTTTTCCCTTGTAATATCTCATTTTTCCTTCTTCATACATACAATGCCTTATTTTCCCATTTGTCAACCAGAGTCTCACTTGAATAAGTTGGGATCCTCTAAAGTTTAAAAACTACTCTTTTATGTAGAGTTTGCTTGTAATAATACTAATTTTATTTAAAATTGCCCTCTTCGTCATTTTGGTTTCCAAAATCTAGAGGATCCAGAAAACTCGTATCGATCATATAAAAACTTTTTTTATCCTCTGAGTTTGCTCCAACATCTGCTTTAAGGTGTTGCCTGCAAAGGGCGAAAATTGAAGGACCTTTAATATCACTCATCTCCTATCAATATATATTCCTTTGCAAATAATTTTTTAATAAGGACATGTTCTTTACACCGTTGTGTTTTGGTGCTTTCTGTTTTTATTTTATTTTTTCTGAACTTTCTGCATTTTTCGAAACTTTTTGTATTTTTCTGAACTTTTCTGAACTTTTTTTATTTTTCTAAATTTTTCTCTACTTTTTTTTATATATGTTATATCTTCGTATTTTCTAAATTAATAAAATTTAATT
>CAAKMY010042119.1:0-12639 GCA_901111285.1 Corrigiola litoralis
ATGGCGTCTTTTGGTTTACCATCCCCATAAGTTTCAATAAGAGTTTTTTTTTCCTAATTTAGGACACTATTAAATAGGGGCCACGTGTCCATGCTAGAGAGTTTTTTAGGTGTATAAGATAATAGTATAGATTTGAAAATCAACTTATAAGGAGTAAGCGACAACAAGTAAAAAATAAGCCAAAACGAGATATACTACTTCCATCGTTCTTAGTGACATGCCATATTCTAAAATTGATTAATAAATGATCATAGTGGATCATAATAATTATGATTTAAGTCACGTTCACATAAAATAATGATACACAAAAAAAAATAGTCTAATTTTAATTAGAAACTAAATGTAATCACAAATTAGATTAAAATAGTCCTTTTCCATAAATTTTGTTCAACTTCTTATTAGATAAAAATTGTCATATCATTTATGATTTAAGTCATGTTCAGATAAAATGATAATAATGTTATTAAAAGAAATAGTCTCATTTTCAATTAGAAATTAGATGTAATCACAAATTAGATTAAAATAGTACATCATCTTCAATTAATATTGTTCAACTTCTTATTAGATTAAATTACTCATATTAATTACTCCCTTTATTTTAGTCAATTCCCATTTGCTTTTTCACACTTGTGGAGGCGTATTTTGACTATCAATAACACTCCATTCATTCTGGTATTTTGTTCCATTTCATTTTGCACAAATTTTAAGAAAAGAGCACAAAATGAACGACGGTTATTAGATGTGCAAGTGCATGAGTTAAATGGATGTAAATTATTGCATATGCAAGTGGATGGGCCAAAAAAGGAAATGAGAACATTGCTTCTAAAAAAATGGAAATGAGAACAAAAATGGTGAACATGCTTAAAAAGGAAATAGGAACAAAATACTGAAAGGGGGGGGGGGGAGTAGATCCTATAAAACTTGTGAAAAAATATAAAATTATAATTTTATATTTAGATTTGTATTCAAGATCACTTTTGTATAATTTTATGAGTTATATATTTTTAGTTATTAACGGTCAAAATATCATTTCAAATAGTGCTAAAAAGTAAATAAGGAGAATTGATTGGAACAGAGAGAGCATGATATAAGTCATGTTCAAATAAAATAATAATCTTATTTATTAAAAAGTAGTCTAATATTTTATTACAAGTTATATTTAATTACAAATCTATAGTGTATTTATTAAAAGGCATTGTTATCACGCCATCGTGCCACGTAATCATCCCATATATCATAACATCAACGGTCAATAATAACGAGTCAACAATATGGCATCCTAAAAGCTACATTCATAGTCATTTAATTTTAATCGTCAATTACAATTGGTTACATAAATCAAAAGTTATTATTATTAGGTTCAAAATCTCATTCTTTTATAACGCAAGGGGCGCATAGATCTACAATATAGAACATGTACATACATACTCAAATGAAAACAAAATATAAACAATCAAATAAGTGCTGGAAAAAAAATCTAAAAAAAAAAAAGTTACAAAAACCCCGAACATCGACGAGTCTAATAGCTAGTTAGATTAAAATTGTCATACAAAACTTTCTGTATATAAATAAAGTCCACTCAAAAAGTCACTCACTTCCCCAATTCAAATTTCCCATTTCCGCCCAAACACACACTCCTCCAAAAATGGACGATGCCACGGTGGCAACAACCCCACTCACCTGCCCTTCCACCGTCACCATCCGCCGCAACCCCCACCGCCGCGCCCGCCCCACCCCAACCACCACCACCACCACCGCAACAACCACCAACCCCCTCCCCACCATCTCCACCTTCCCCCTCAACGACATCCTCTCCATGGACCCACTCCCCCCACCCCAACCAACCCCAATTCCCCAACCCCCGGACCGCGACACGCTCCGGGTATTCCTCAGAGTCCGCCCTCTCGCTGTTTCCCCGCCGCTTTCCAAAAAGCCCAGGGTGGTGCCTAAGAAAGTGGTTAAGAAATGTAATAGTGATAATAACAAGAAGAGTTGTCTTGTTGTTAGTGGTGGTAATTCTGTTACTGTCTCGCCACCCGGGTGTGATTCGGGCCGGTTGAAGTCCGAGGTGTATAATGGGTTTTCTCGTGTTTTTACTCAGGAGTCCTCTCAGGTTTGTGCTTTCATTTCCAATATGGTTTATCACTGTGTCCCAAATTAGTTGAACACATTTTACCTGTATGTCTTTTTTATGGTAAAAATAGACGGCGTCATGCTGGCCCAACAAAGGTGTATTTATCTCGTATTTAGCTTGCAGGGAGCTGGTCTACTTTTATGATAAAAATAGACGGTCTTTTCAAACATTTGTGTTTTACTTTCGAGGTCGAACCTCACCAACTTATATATTGGAATGTATGATAGCATTTTGATGACGAATTGAATTTGATTTATCAGGACCAGTAGCTTGATGACATTATGTCTTTTATCAATGTTAGCGATATAGAGTATGATGATCAAAAAGGCAGTCGAAGTTGACATGGTTTGACCATAAAAGCCTTAAATGGCCGACTAATTTCGGAGGGAGGGAGGGGGGGGGGAGTATGATTTCGATAATACTAGCTCTTTTTTAGTAATAGATGAAGGTTTAAAGTATATTTGTAGGTTGATGATTGTGTATGATTATGAGTGAATTTGTGGTGATTGATGTAGGAAGAGGTGTATGACAAGTTGATGAGGCCGATTGTCGATGAGTATCTTCAAGGAATAAGTGGTCTTTTGGCGGCTTTGGGGCCGAGTGGTTCAGGTAAGACACATACGGTGTTTGGGACTGGTAAGGAGCCTGGTTTGGTGCCTCGAGCTCTTCGTCGCATTTTCGAGTTAGATGCCGGAAACAAGGCTAGGTAATTCCTATGCTTTTGAGTAATAATTACGAAATTTAGATTTTTTTCGAGTGTGAGTTATATGAAATTTGGTCGTATGCTAGAAATTGTCCCTCTACAATCTTGTGTAGTTAATGCCAAATTGTTGAATAGTAGATTATATATGCTAGCGTTTCGTTTATGATGTTACAAGATAGATATTTATTGGTTTGATAGAGCTTCAGTTGTAGGTACTCTCTACTCTAACATTTCGCTTTTGATGTTCTGTCTTCAACGCTAATTCGAGTTAGATGGGGAACTTGACCCATGGTGTCTAGGCAATTCCTGTGACTTCCAGTAATATGAAAATTTGTTGTATCATGTATGGTAAGAAACTGAAAATCGCTGTTCTTAGGGTAAATTTTAAGCTGTTGAATAGTATTTGCCAGTATTTTTTTTTTTTTACTGTTGCAAGGTAGACATCTGTTAGTTTTATAGTGCTTCAGTTCTGATGCTTTTGTAGCATTCAAGTTATCTGACGATGACATGATTATTTACGATATATGGTCTGAAAGTAGAGAATTCTGTTTTCCTTTTTGGAATGGTTGGTACTTAGTAGAGCTTCATTTTCGTATGTCGTTCTGTAGAAAGTGGTTTGGGTTCAGAAGGGAAAAAAGAAGGCTCAGTTCTTTTAGACTTTTACTACAATGAATAGATTTTGGGGCGACTTATAGTTAATTTGTGTTTCCTTGAACAGGTCATTTTATCTATCAGTATTCGAAATCTATGCAGAGAAAGGGAAGGGAGAGAAGTTGTCTGATTTAGCTCCAGATGCTGGTGATATCTACATGCAACAATCTGTTATCAAGGGTCTTAAGGAGGTTACTTCTAGATTCTTTTATTGTTTAATTAAATTTACCCTTTATAATTCACTTCGTTCTTTTTGTTCACGACCAAGTTATTAAGATATACTAACATGCAGGTTTTGGTTAGAGATGTTGCACAAGCTGAATCTGTACTAGCCCATGCACAGTCCAAACGTGCCACTGCAATGACCAACTCAAACAGTCAATCTAGGTACGGGTTGTTTAAGATATCCTGGATGTCAAGTGGTTCGCTTAGCTGCCTTATTTGTTGATGTTGTCCTTGTTACTGATATGCATGTTCGATAATTTTTGTAGCCGTTCCCAGTGTATAATTAACATCCGCTCTGCTGTTGATGAGGCTGATGAGCAGAGGGAATCTCAGCTTGGTGGAGCTGTCTTGACTTTTGTTGACCTTGCTGGTGCTGAAAGAGAGAAGAAAACTGGAAATCAGGTTGAGTATTTATGCCAAAGCATTTCTTTAGCGAATGAGATGGCTAATTATTGATATAATGGAGATCAACAGTGAGTGTGATTAATTTTCCAATGGTTTTCCTTAAACATTTCAATGTAGAATTGCTGGTAGTCGATGTTTTCTCAGATGCACTGAATTTTCCTATTTCCTGCTTGCTGTAGTGATGTAGTTAGGTTTAGTTAGCAGTTACTGGTGAAAAGTTTGAATACTTTTTAGAATCTTCAGTTGTAACTTAAGATGCTACTATACTCACACTGGTTTCTCTGGATTTGGAATTGAATTTTGTAAGTGTCATAGTTTGTTGCAGTACAGATGGACTGATTCGCTGTTGTATCGAACTGTAAATGTGCTAAATCCAACAAATTTCTCCATTCTAATCATGCTTCAGCTTTGTTTTGTTGTGTACTTGCGTATCTACGGTGCACCAGTTGTTGGAAAATCTCTTAAGTCAGTTCGCAAGTGAAAACCGTACTTCTCCGTGTCTATAATTGTACTGACTACTACCAAAAGATACGCAGGAAGTGTGATATGCTGTGAAAATGCATACTAGTGACTGTGTTTGATGATGTGGTTGATGTAACTTTTATGGTGCCGTTTATTTTCTTGCAGGGTGGAAGGCTACTTGAAAGTAATTTCATCAACAACACATCAATGGTTTTTGGCTTGTGTCTGAGAGTATGTGTCCTTGTACTCTTTGCTTGCCTTCTTTATGTCCTCTGACTGCTGTCAGTATGTATATCTCTTGCTACAGATGATTTAGACGCTTCTCATTTTAGCCAGTAAAAGTTTTGCTGATCTTTTTCTAGTGTTGTTGAAGGATTGTGTATATTGTTGGAGGCTTTCTTGTGTTGTTCTGTCTATTTTATTCTAAAACTTGATAGATTTACACGTTTCTTTTTTCTTAGTCATTGTTGGAGCATCAAAAGAATCCAAAGAAGCCACTGCAGAAACACTTCCAGAGCTCCCTGGTAACTCCTTTTCCTTTCTCATATACATTTAATGCAGTTATGTTCAATTACTTCCAAAATATTTTATTCATGATATAGAGCCAGTTTCCCATCATTGTCCCTATTATAATTAAACTTTGTTGAGTGGTTTCCAGGAAAGTATAAGTTGCAATCTCATATAACTCATTCTTTGCTGTTCTTGTCCTAAACAATACAAATTGACATTTTCGTCTCTTTTTTCTTCTTCTTTGTTTTAGCTAACCAGATTCTTACGGGATTATTTGGAAGGCCGGAAGCGTATGACACTGGTATGTCATCTGAGCATCTCCTTCTTTGGTTCCCTTCTCGTATGTGAATATTGATATATGTTTGTATCCATTTAATTTAAAGAACTTTTTATTGCCTTGAAACTATTCAGATTTTGACAGTACGTTCTGGGGCAGAAGACTACTTCGATACGTCGTTTCTGCTCAGGCAGGCTTCACCATTCATGGAAATCAAGTAAATTCTATCTTCTTTTAGTCGCTTCTCATTTATTAGATTTATGTTCTGAAGTTATGTTCCTTATTGTTTTTCTGTAAGGTTTCATAACATTGAAGAAAATTCAAATTTACCCAACAATAAGAGGCTTAATCAAAGTACTTGCATTGAACAGCGGAAAAGAGTGAAGTTGTGTGACCCTGGTGACAAGGTATTATATTTGTTCTGCCCATCTGTCTACTCATCCAATCAGTGTTAAGTGTTACATGTGTCTTTGTTTTCTTCTGGTAACCTTGAAGAGGTTTCAACTACTTTTTCTTTTTCCCTTTCGGTCAACTTGTTATTATAGTTTTTCAAAAGCATCCTCTCCACTAGTCTGCTAACAGATTATTATGTATATGTTCCACGCACCTGTCTACTCATTCACTCATTTTAGCCAGTAAGAGCTTCTATTGCTTTTTCCCTCTCGGGTCTGCACTGGGTTGTTGGTGTTGATCATTTATGCTCTGCCAAAAATATTATACTTTAATTCAAAAAGCTTACAATGAGCCACTGAGGTGATTGTTTTGACCTTTGTCTGTACTAAATATTGCTCAAAGATATAATTTGTGCTTAAATATGCACCACAGATTCTAAATTATAACAAACATGACATATCCATTAGTCATGACAGATTGCATAAAAGCGGGAACTCTGTTTCTTATTCGTTTTTTTTTTTCTTTTTTTGCTTTCCGTTGATGAGAGTGTCCATTGACGAAAGCCAGAAGACTAAAGCTGGAGAAAGATTAATAGGAACCTCGCAACTATCATTAAAATGAATGAACTTGTACACCTGAGCTTTTCTTATCTCTACAGAATTGAACGTAATCTTCCAAGTCTAGAAATATTTTTAACATGCCAATCCCAAAGCAACTGCTCTTTTAGATGTTGAGGTATGATTTAATGGAGACAGATGCCTATTTCGTGATTGATCATGTATCTTCATTATCATTGTAGGCTTAACATTGCTGTTTGGCTCATTTCTTCCTTTTTCCCTTTTCCTTATCTGGGTACTATATGAACCTGTCAATCAGAAATCTTTTCTTCATCGGGTTTCTCCCTTCTTTCAGAATGTATTATGATTTCTTTTCTCAATTCTTTTGGTACATTTTTTTTCGTTTTCTACTGTTGGTATTAATTATTTGCCCAGTACATAGACAATTTAAGTTTTTTTTTTTAATTATTGAATGTATATGTAAGAGGTTACATTTTGTTTCTATACTCTAAGAGGAATTGAGTCATTTTAATTGTCTTCGTCAATAAACAATTGTCACCATCACTATTGAGGTTGTCCAGCTTCCATATATTAGTATTTGGATTTTATAGATTCCCAAACTTCCCTTTTTTGGCCGGAATAGTTTCTCAAAATTTCTAAATATGAAATGAAATGACGGGATGATGATAATACGCTTGAACTCAACTTTTTATTTAGATGGTTTAACATATGATTGGTCTTTAGGAGTTATCTATAACCTCTATATAGTCAAAACGGTTTTCTTGCTTCACTACTTTGTTAAATCATATCTTGTTCCTTCGTTTTGTAGGATGAAGTTGCAAGGAGTGTTAGAGAATCTAACTTCCACAATGAAGGTTGGTAAGCATGCCCACTTCATTATGCATTTGAGCATTTGTCTGTTCTCATCTCTCTGTTCTTTGGGATGCCTTCTATATGAGCTCATAGAGGCCAAACTTGCAGACGCCTCAAATGGATACAAAAGTGATCATGTGCCAGGTGTAAGTGAAAATACACTTACCAAGCCAAACAGTGATGATGGGAAGCTACAAAGAGAGTACTGTGTCATCCAAGGATTTGCAAAGGCTCTTTGGAATGTCTTGAAGCAGTACAAAGAAAGAGTGAAGGTGGACATTTTGTAGAACTTTTCTAACTACTTCCTCAATGTACTTTGCTTCTGATGCTTTGACGGGGCTCTAACACATTAGGAACCTAATGAAAACAGGCCATGCAGAATGATATCGATGTTCTGACAAAGAATCTCACAACTGAACATGATCAATATTTGCTGGTGGAAAGGGAACTGCATAATCTGAAGTCTCAGTGTTCATGTCGAAAGCCGGTTCCTGTTGTGGATACAGCTACAGGAGGGGCAAATGAGCCCAGAATTGATGTACTCAAAGAGGTGATAGATCATGGACTAGTAGTTCCAACAGAGGTACAAGGACTGACAACCCCCAAATGCAGCGTAAACGGGAAGGTGAGTCCAGTCAGGGAACAATGTTTATCTCATACACAACATGCATTTGTTGGGATAACCATACCTGAAGAACAGCATGAGTCTTATCCTTCAAGATACACAACTGCAAATTCATTTTTGGAGGAAGATGTGCACGGACATTGTGATAGTGAAGTCAATGAAGCTTCCACTTCAGAAGTAGGGTGTCAAAGAAATGAGTTTGAGATTATACTACCAGGACAACCTGGTTTAGAGGAAGGAAATGGGTTTACAGGTTCTCGACCTGTACCAAGTGGGTTTAAGGAAATTCAGGACCCTGGACCTACTGATATTTCTGAGGTTTGTACTGAATCACCTTTGATTTTCTGTTCTTGCTGACTAGCTGTGTGCTGGTGCCCTTTACTTTCTGCAAAAAGGGGTAAAAAAAATCATTGTTTCTTATTGGCAAATCAGAGTTTTTTACTGAAGTGGTTGGTTTCTGATATTTCTAGGTTCATCTTGGGGATTCTCCTTCAAGCAGAAAGATTTCCATGTTTGTTGATGAAGAAATTGCTCCTGATGTCATTTTGAGAACACCATTTCCGAAAGCTACACTGCTTTCTCTTGATGCTGAAAATTCGATGCAAGAAAGCAATCAGGTATATATTTATAAGTCCGATGCAACTGTCTATATGTATTCTTGGAATTATCAGCTTCTTGAAAAGTGTGTATTTATTTATACCCCTCATCCACAGGCTTCAGTCATGGATCATGAAATTTCTCATGATCATGTGAGTAGAAATGGCTGTTATGAGAAGGATACAAGGAAGAAAGACGGTGCAGAATCAACAGGTTTGGCTACTTCTCCAATTTGTCTATGTTTTGCTTCCACATACTATGGGTGTATATATATTTGCATGAGCTACAGCCTACAACTTCTTCCTTTGGAATAAGATGTAGCCGATTACTGCGACAAAGTCCACAAGCACTCAGAAAAAGATTTTTTTCCTCGCAAACCCTAGGTTTTTCGATAGGGTGTGATAGGTCACCTCTCCTGTCGTCTTTTAAAAGACAGTAGTTCGATGGCCCAAGTGTCATAATTTGTTGAGCTGTGGATACGAATTGTTTATTGGACTTCCTCTGCCCTGTTTCTTTCTTTCCTTTTCCTCCAGAGCTGGGTCAGGCGTCAGAAGTGGTTGTTTCATAAATTATAGTTAGCCCTGTACGTCTCAACTGGTTGACCCAAAATTGCCTGTAATTTAATCCGTTGGCTGCCAAAATAGAAAGCCCTACGGATCAACTGAACCTTATTTTCTTTTCAACCCATTATGTGGCCTCTGCTTCCCCCATTTACCTCCGTTGAACTTTGGCTGCCACTGCTAGGAGTTGCTGGTGGCAGGTGACCCTTGGATAGGCTCAGGGGACACGGGGAACATGTTTGTTGGTTCCCTTCCTGCCCTCCCATTTCCTTTTTCTCTCTCGCACATCTTTCTTTGTCGGATCTTCCATTTTGTACAATGGGCAAAAGGGGAGAAAGATGCATTATTTGGTGGAAAGTCACTAATGGTACTTTGGTGGTCAAAAGGCAAAAGTATGATGCTTAAGTGGTGCAGTTATGGTGGTTTGCTGTAGAACATTCCACTTCACACTGGTCTTTAATTAACGGTTCTTTAGTTCTTTCCTCAATCCCTCTCTTTTGCCCCACTCATGTCAATCTAACCCATCATGCTTTGGTTCGGGTATAAGAACGTGTTCTTTGCCTCTTAGGAGATGTTTCTAGAAATAGATTATGTTTCTTTGTTTTAGGTTTTCTATTGACAGGAGGACTGCTTCTCATGTGGTTTTTACTGTCTTCTTTATTCCATCTAAATGAAAATTTTCGCATCTAACAATGCAAAAAAATTGATCGGGTTGGTATGTATCTGAATGACTTAATCTGACTTGAAAACAATCCCATTCAATTTCCAGCTCTGATTTCCATATATCTGAAATCTGGATACACAGCTCATCTCATACTCATAACAGATTCTTTGACAATAATTAATCTTAATGATGCTTCTGAAACTTGGTGAAGAATCTCTTTCTTTTTCTCCTTTTTCTGATTGCAGTTCAGTTTTTTTTTTTTTTTTCTTTTTGCTTGTCACATGTGTTTGAATTGCTCCAATATCTTCAGAACCTGTTGCCTGCTTGCCCCGATCACATGTCAAGTGTGTTAAACTTCAAGGTGAAAGCTCTAGCCATATCAAAGATGTGGGGGATAAAGTAAGAAAATGCTTCTTGTTTATTTTGGGCTATACTTTCACTTCCATTATGAGCTACCATGTCTAATTGAGTATTGTTGTCTTCTTCTTTAGGAAAATGTTGCAAAATGTCCAGGTCACAATTCTAACTCCGAGCGACAAACCAAGGAAAGCTCTCATTGTACACCCTTAAGAGCAGAGAGGCCCAAAAGGTCAGTTGGCTCTGTTGTCACTTTCTTCCTGTGTCCAATGTCCATCATGATGAATTCATTTTATGACTTTCAACAGGAACCTTGACTGATTGACCTTTTCATTCTTTAGATGCATCACCTTCACCACTTTGTTTTGAGACTTTCTAATCATGTATAATTTTTTGTCATCTTGGTGATGAATTGTTCTCATTAGGCGACTTATGCCAGCTTCATCGGTATTGCTGAGGGATGTTGGTAGCTTGGACGCCACACATGAGGATGTGAAACTCAGAGTAATGTTCCTGCCCTACTCACAGTCTATATAATTGCTTAATGCTTTTTGTTGTGGTATGATTCTGAAGCGTTCTGAAGTATGGGACAGAGCAATTTTCATTTACATGAGCCTTTATGTTGCTTGCTTCCACCGCCTTGAAATGGCTTACTCAAGAAAAACAATTTTTCGCAAAATTGCTTTCTCTTAAGGTTGTATCTATGATTTAAATAAAAAATATCAGTTTCAAAAATTCTGTGACATAATTGTTGTAAGTTTATGTGAATTGTATAATACTAGATTTCACTAGAGGCAACTAAGTAAAGTCAGAGGCGCAATGTGTTACGAACCCTATAATGAATTGTATGACCAAAACCTCAGGTTTTCTATGTTGATACCCTTGACTGGTTGCATAAGGCATAAGAAGTTCTAGCATTGATGGATCTGTTGGTCTGTTTTTAAACTATGTTTATGGATGATTTATGTAGTCTTGTTGCCTTATTTTGGAATCCCTTGTAGGGAGGAAGAGGTGGACAAAGGTTGGTTGAAGAAGAATGTAAAAGAACTAGAGGCAGTGCTTCTCTTCTCCGACTGCTGAAGAACCATCTTCCTCGATAAAAAATGTTGTGCTCGAAGCCTGTAAAGACGGAGCGTCTTTTTTGCCCCATGCTCCATTGTCAAAAATGCAAGTATAGGTAATCAAACACTCGAGTGAGACGGTATGAAATTATAGTCAGATATTTGAGTTTTTAAGAAAAAAACTTGAGCTTTTAAAAATATCAATATTTTAAAAACTCACTTTATTTAAAAGCCTGAATTCTTATCTTGAAAGCTCATCTAGTCATCTCTAACCATAATTTATCCTCAGGCCATCTGTATGTACGGACATGCTTTGAACATTTTGTTCATGTAATGTGTTAGTGACATAGGTTTTTTATTTACTTTTGTATTGCAAGTAAAACTGCTTGCACTTGTGTCACCACATAATTACCGACGGGAACCTGTCATATATTGCTTAGCTTTTCAATTTGTGTTAATAGTTGTAAATATTCCTCCATGGGAAAGGAGTCAGGACCATCACATGATGACGCTAGTTTGTTTCGTGCGTCAGAAGCATTTTTATGTAAAGCTATATCACTCAACTATCAATAGTGACAAATTCACAGAAGAGCCAATTATCTACTTTCAGCACTTGTCAAGATGGCAGATGTGCTTTCTAGCGTTTAAGTAGAACCGTTTTGGCAAAAAAATTAGAAATGTTCTGAAGACATTATTAGAAATGTCTTTTGAAGCATGATATGATATACTGTACTTAGCATCACTTCAATAGATGTTAATATATTTGCTAAGTATATATTTGTTTTCAATAAGAAAACGCCTATTTTCACAATCCACCAAATGTATGTATGTAACATTCATAACATCTATACTATTATCTTATAAACTTAAGAACTCCTAAATTTAGGCCACCTGGCCCATATTAATTAGCCCATTTAATAGCACACCCAGCCCAAGCATCCCACACAATAACCTCACTTCTTTGTAAGTCAAGAAACGGTTCTGAAGTGCAACAGATTCGAGGCCCAACGTTGGCTTTGCTATTGATTGCCCTGAATGCGAAAAGACACGCGGGTGAGTAGCGTGTCTCTTCCCCTGTAAGACGCTTCTCCATTACTCTGTAACATCTCTTTCATTGATTGACAAGCATTTAGTTCAATGAAGTTTAGAAGGCACAATTTGTAGTATATAAATACTGAAAAATATCACCATTTTCCACGGTTTGTTAGTTTAATCTTTACGGTTGGTCGCCTCTTTGTTCTTGATTTTGTTTTGTGGATTATATTGTTATTATGTTTGATGTGGTTATATAAGATGTTATCTAATTATGTTTGATGTGGTTATATAAGTTGTTATCTATACTCTTATTTCAACATGCTATTTCGTTTGCTGAGCTAATTATATATTGATGAAAGTACAAGAGAATACATATGAAAAACTTTTCAAGATATTATTTTAACAATATTTCTTTATGTTTACTTACTATTTTTTTTATAAGATTAGCATTGAAACATTGATTAACTTTGAACCATATCAAAAGATTATTTTTGTTAATATAATCAATATACAGCTTGCTTACCTTTCCTTTACTTAATTCTTTTATCAT
>CAAKMY010042121.1:0-24459 GCA_901111285.1 Corrigiola litoralis
CAAAAACGGTGATCAAGTTTTGAAAGAAGATGCAAATAATAATCGATTGCTCTTATATAGATCATTTGCAAGTAATTGAGCATATAGGGAAAACCAATAGTCAAATAGTAGGAGTTTTACTCAATTCATAAATAGATAATTCAATGAGTTTAATTAGTTAGTTTAAAACATAATTAAATCATGACTGTTATAGAAGTTGAAAGGTCTCTAATTAAGATGACGTCCTTTGGTTTTCCAATCCTACAAAAGTTTCAATAGGAGTCTTTTTGTTTTCTTTAATTTATGGCCCTATTAAATAGACGCCACATGTCCTCGCTTTAGAAATTCTTAAGTGTATAAGATAATAGTATAGATTTGACAGCCTCATTTGTACCAAAAAAATTGAAGTCTCATACTTTGTACAATACTTTTCCATCTTCCCCCTTTGCTTTTTTCATAATACTACATGTGACTTTTGCATGTGACAAATTAAGGTCATAGTTTGACCATTAGTAATTCATGAGTAAAATTGAATTATTTTAAAAACATAATCATTTGAAAGCATTGCGAAATATAAATTTAACCATTAACTTTTCATAATTTTTTGAATTTATATCATGACTTGTAAATAGTCAAATTATAACATTAAAGAGTATACAAAGTCAATATATAGTAATAGGAAAAAAAGTATGGGATATGTAACTACCCTTTAATTCATGGCTTATATAATGCTCTTTTTCTTCTTGTTATTCATTAATATTTTTTGTTTTATGTTTTATGGGTTTGGTTCTATTCACATAAACCAAAATTAGACAAGTTGAACCGGGGCGGGGCGGGACTAGCCCAATCAAAATGGCCAAGGCAAGACGGATCTCTAGGAATAAATTGTGTGACAAAGCGAGGTTGGTCCCGGGTGTTTTCCCAACTTGTTTCATTCTATTCTTCCTTTTATCCTATTTAAACAACTTTATCCCATCACAATCCATAATAACATATTATAGATCGGAACCGCTTTAAGCAGGATGGGTCTCGAGCCATTAATAGAGATCCACCCATGTCACACATGTTCAATCAAAATCACAATCCTCATCAATTTCATGTTTACAACAACATATGGTAAACTTAAAAAAAATTATTAATTGAACCAAACAACAATTATAACAACAAAACAACGACCAAAAAAGAAAAAGAAACTCATCATTAATTGCGGAGCAAGGTTGGTCATGGGTCCACTGTCATTACGGGTCACAAGTTGTTTCATATCAATTTCCTTGTTTTATGACTCGTTAATGTCTCGACCCATAGTTACACTCTATGAATCACAATGCGCTTTTAAACTAGACAAATCACATGCCATTAACCAAAATTAGGCATGTGTATTGGGTCGCGGCCCCTCAAAAAGGCACATATCCCATCCGATCCTTTTTTTAGTCATGACCCGACCCTCGCATTAATGGGCGGAGTCGTGAGGTCGGATTAATTGTCCCTGCATTTGGACAAATCCTCCTTATAGCAGCACAATAATCCAAAAAACTCAACACCCACCTACTTTGATACAATACGTCAGTGTATATGAATACCATTGGTATTCATCTCCTTCATCCTCCTATCTTTTTCTTCCTCAATCTTTCTGATGCAACGTGAATGGCGTCTCGTATCGAGGTTGAGTTGCTTGAACGAGGAATAGTAGCGGGAAGGAGCAGCAGCACCAGACCCGACCGGGTCTGACCCTCACCCGACCGGGCCTGGGTCTTTTTGGCGAAGCAGGTTCGACGAGTCTCGGCCCCGACCGGGTGAGCCCAAACCCGATCGGGTGAGCCCAAACCCGACCGGGTGAGCCCAAACCCGATCGGGTTTGTTCAAGCTGGCGTTTTGTGTACTCGCACCCGAACGGGTGAGACCCGACCTGATCGGGTCGTTTGACAACTTTCTTTATTGATTCGCATTTCCCTTATTTTTCGCCCTATTACTTAAGGGCGAATGTGTTTTATTATGAACTCAACTTATATTCAATAAAAGAGCCATAATATACTTTTTGTATATACCTTTGTGTATTTTTTGACAAAAAAATCTTAAAAATACATAAAATTGCCAAAGTTAAACTTAAAAATAGGTTATCTAATAATTTACCCAATTTGATAATCATTTCTCATCAATTACACTTCACAACAAAACAACATGGTAAAGTAAAAAAAATCACTGACCCAAACAAGTCCAACAACAACAACAAAAAACTCATCTTCCTTCCTCCATCCCTCTAACATTACACCACACCACCCAAGAATCAGATCATCAGATCAGACCCGAATTCGTAGATTCGCCACCACAAGAACAACCACAATGGTGTCGCCAGCAGCAGCCGTGGTGGCGAGCTCATGGGCGAGAGCTCTGGTCCGGATCTCCCCATACACCTTCGCCGCTCTCGGCATCGCCCTTTCCATCGGGGTCTCCGTTCTCGGGGCCGCCTGGTGCGTTTTTCTCCGCTACCCACTTCAGGATTTTTGATTTTGATTGGTGGGTATTCATTGGTTTTGACTTTTTTGTTTTCTGTGTAGGGGGATTTATATTACTGGGAGTAGTTTGATTGGTGCTGCCATTAAAGCTCCTAGGATCACCTCCAAGAATCTTATCAGGTCACTATCATTATCATCATCATTGTTATTTTGTTAGAAAGTTTTATCTTTAATGTTTTTTGTCTTTTGAATTGTTGAATTGTTGAAGTAATTAGTACAGTAATTGACTTGTTATGTAGTTGTTTGCTTGCCATTATCAGGTGACTATGATCATGATCATCATTTTAATTAGCAAGTTTTATTTTTATGTTTTTTGTCTTTTGAATTGTTGAAGTAATTAGTACAGTAGTTAACTTGGTATGTAGTTGTTTGCTTGCCATTATCAGGTGACTATGATGATAATCATCATTTTGAGTAGAAAGTTTTATCTTTAATGTTTTTTGTCTTTTGAATTGTTAAATTGTTAAAGTAATTACTAATTTAGTACAGTGATTAACTTGGTATGTAGTTATTTGATTGCCATTATCAGGTGACTATGATCATCATTGCTATCTTGTTAGAAAGTATGTGTCTTTTGTTTGTTTCCCTTTTGAATTGTTGGAGTAGTTACTAGAGTAATTAGCTTGTTATGTAGCTTTTTATCGGCATTATCAGGTGACTATATCATCATAATTATTTTGTTAGAAAGTTTGTGTCTTTTATTTGTTTCCCTTTTTGAATTGTTGAAGTAATTACTAGAGTGATTAACATGTTGTTATGTAGTTTTGCTTGACATTATCATGTGACTATGGTTACGGTTATCATTTTAATAGAAAGTTTGTATCTTTGAATTTTTTTGTCTTTTGAATTGTTGAATTGTAGTAGTAGTTACTAATTAGCTTGTTGTTATATAGTGGTTTACTTGCAATTGTCCGTGTAAATGTAATTTTTACTTTGATGATGATGGGAAAATAGTAAAATTTTTAGTCTTTGATAGTAAAGATTTGTTCTTTGTAAGCATTTTATGGGAAGGAAATTTTAAGCTTACCATTATGATAGAAAATATGTTTTGATGGTTGAGATAGTAGGATACCATGCCATAAATTAGTGTACGGAAATTTGGGAAGGTCGAAACGTAGTGAAGCGAGATGGGTGGTAAAAAGATGAGGTTTAGATGATTGTTGAGGTTCGGTAGCAATCATATTTGATAGTCCTCTCATGTTTTTGAGCAGTTTTAATGATCGGAAACTACTGAAGTGCGATAGGTGGTGATGATGGGGTTTAGGTGATCCTTGTGAGGTTCAGTTGCTATCGTAATTGGTAATCCCCTCATATGTTTTGGGGATTCTTTTTGGAAATGGGTCTTGCCGCAAATGTGAACTATAGTGGGAGTGTGGGACAGATCTTTGAAGGTCAGTTACAAAGTTGTTTGGAGCTGAGGGAGGTCTTTTTCGTGGGAGAGTAATGACAATTAATTTGAGGATGGTAGCTCATTAATAGTAAACAGCATAACAAGAGCATTGAAAGTTGACCTGTTGTAGTCCATGTATTACCTTTTTTTTTTGAAACGAGAGGATGTATGAGGTGTAGGGCGGCATGTATTCGCTTTGCTGGCTGAGACATTGTTATGGGACTTGTGAGGTGCAGTGGGCCTAGCTCTTATGATTGTTAATTTTTTGAGATTTTTCAGGAATACTTTTAAAACTTTCGGAAACTTTGACCTTTTTCAAATTGCTGGGAGCTTTTGTCAATTTTATTGTACTTCACTGAATTTTTGGGTCTTTCACTTAGCTTTAGTGATATTTAGGAATGTCAATGAACTGTACTTCATGTTAGTATTATTGTACTGAACTTTTGGGAAGTGTTGGGACTTCACTGAACCTTTAGATGTTCTATTGATGTTTTTTCTAAACTTGAGATTTTGGCAAACTTCGTTGAATTTATGGAAAAGAACACATCTTTTCAATGAATTGGCCAAGGCGGGCGAGCGGGAGAGTTTTTGGGCTGGTACTGGTGGGAGTAGGAGTGGGATGATACTAGGAGAGAGGAGGAACCAGATATGAAGATGATATTTCTCCTCTCCTCTAAGATATTAATATATTGACATGCCACTTTTTAAAATACTGGAAAAAGATGCTAGAATTCTAGTTACAAAATTGACACCGAGATTGAGGTCTTCTTGTGTAGTTTTTCTTCTGTACCTTACTTTTACGTACATGGTTCCTGCCTTCCTGATAATAATTGGCCTAATACCTATAAGCTCTATATCCCTTTGTCTACCTCAAATTTGTAAATTTACTAAGAGAATAACAAGCAAATTTATCTATAATACAGAAATCATGAAATATGTAAAGCTTTAAAAATTTAGTTTATGTGATCCTTATAAGAGTTTTTGCAACTAAAATTAGCATTTCTCTTTTATTTTTTGGGGCCCTTTGGGATACATGGGCATCGCCATAGGCATGAATTTCTTTGGGGTTATAAGCTGTAGGGATGTTGATGAAGTGGTTTTTGTCTGAGAGAGTTTCTTTCACGGAAGGAGCTGAGAGGTGGGCAACTTTCGCCCTTACTGGGTTTAGCACTTATTTAGTTGTGATGTCACATTACCAAAAGCCAAAAGAGGAGTCCATTTAATAAATTTGAGAACTCTATAAGTGCACATTGTGGTAAAAAGCTGCTAGTTGAGGTCTTTAATTGTTTGGTTTAAACTTTACTCTTCTTATGCTAGTATGCGGTTTTAGGAAGAGTTAGTGTCAGGGACCTTGAGCTTAATACTCCCTGTTATACCTTGAAGATATAAACTTCCTTTCTTGTAACAAATATATGTGGTACATGTATCATGATAGTTATAAAGACAAAAGGCTAGTAACTACAGGAAGTTAAAATCAAATGATTCGCATGCATTATACTCACTTGTGTTCTTTTTGCTTCTCCTACCTACCTAAATCACACACATTGCTTGGGACATCCATTCTAAGAAGGGACTGGTGTAGAACTTGATTATGGTATTATCAATACTTACATTTGGCAAATAATATGTTGCTTTCATGTCTGACCATACTGCTATACAAACATAGAAATATAGAGTAAAGGCAAAACTTATTTCTATTAGGAGGAAGTGTGCTAGTGTTGTTATGCTGAAGCTGCTCAAGTTCTCGAGGATTATGGTGAGGAAGACATTTTATTTTGTGACGTCAGGATAAAGTTATCATAAAGGGGCCTATTTGATGTTCAGTTCGATGTCTGATTTAATGTTTTTTTTTGGGTGGGGGGGGGGGGTGATTATTGAAAAAACTTTTCTTTGCTTTAGTTTGGTTAGCTATTTTTTTTTCTATTCAAGGATAGATTAGATCCTTATATTAATTTTGAAAAGAAAAAAATGGTCCTTGTAAGTTAGTTGTATTAGAAGTTATATTCTCACTCAGGCTCCATAGACTGCCTGTCTCTTGTGGACTTGTTGATTATAGTTTCCAGTTGCTAGTGGACATGATTGATTATTGAGAATTTGGAGTAATATTGATATGGGCCTATGATCTTGGGAATTGGCCTTAAGTTTTTCTCTTGGTGGTTTTCAGTCACATGTGGCTTGATGAAACATAAGGGGAATTTATGTGTGCTGCCCACTCAAACATCACCAGTTCTATAGTTTTGGTGCTTTGACTCTAGTCTCATCTTTATTATTCATGCTGATGTGCTGAAGTCGTGAAAAGTTTGGTAAGGCTCCGCTCCATGACTGTTACCTATCTCGAGATCTTTGGGCCCTCGAGTGGAGTGTAATAGACTGCACTCTAGCGTGAGTCTATGGCAATGCTGGAGTGATCGGTTGATAATTTCTTCTATATATTGACGCTTGTGATGGATTTTGCAAGTGCTCTGAACCATGATTATGTATTGTGATAAGGCAGTGATATAAATTGCAGAGTGGTGAAAAAGTGAAATAGATTACATTTTCATTGTATGTTTTCGACTCAAGCTGTCTGCTTATTTCACCTATCTGATCTATTTTTGTTTGTATCAGTGTAATTTTTTGTGAAGCTGTTGCTATTTATGGTGTAATTGTGGCGATTATCTTGCAAACAAAACTCGAGAGTGTCCCATCAACTCAAATCTATGCGCCAGAGTCACTTAGAGCTGGATATGCAATTTTTGCCTCTGGAATTATTGTGGGCTTTGCCAACCTTGTCTGTGGGTGAGTCCTACTTTCCTAAACCTTGAATCGTGTATCTGAAAGGTCAACTATTTTGTTAATGTGATATGAAACTCGCAATTTTTATGTGCAACAGGGTATGTGTGGGTATAATTGGAAGCAGCTGTGCGCTATCTGATGCTCAAAACTCCTCTCTGTTTGTGAAGATTCTGGTGATTGAGATCTTTGGCAGTGCCCTTGGGTTGTTTGGTGTGATCGTTGGCATCATTATGTCAGCCCAAGCAACATGGCCAGGAAAGGCTTGATGTCAAATTCATATCCTGTAATTTAAGAAGCTCGTTTCGTGCATTCCCATCTTCAGCAGCTGGAATGCATAATGTTGTGGAATTATTCTTATCACTTTTTTGTAAATCTAAAGCATCTCTTCTGCTACTGCTGTGAGAAAACGCGATTGACGTCTTAGCAGAGTATGTCGTGATATTTTATGTTAGGTTTATCTCATTGTGATTGTCCAGCTAAGAGAATTGAGAAGTTTGAAATGAATAGAGGGAAAGGGACAAGGCTACTTGTATTAATTACTTTATTCTTGAATAATGCAAGCGAAGTTCATCGCTGTTTTTCGGAAACTGTTTCTATTGTTATTTCAGAGTTCATCAGATTGCAACTTTTGTATCAATTGCACATTGATGTGAATCATAATAATATTAGTCACCCTTTTGCGAACTTTGATTTCTTGTTGAAGATATGGTGTTTAATTTGCTAATTTCAAAATTTTACTGCCATAAGACGTCTTCCTAATCTACCAGCAATGTATAAGTAGCTATATTACTGATGAATAACCCAATGATTACATGAAGGCGTCTGCCTATCTGAGTAAATCAATGGCTTGCTTCAGCCTCATCATGCAACTGACAAAAGATAAAAGAAATATGTCATGCTATTATGTCGTCGTAGGAGTGTACTGTTATTCAGGGCTGTTATTCAGGGCTCATCCAAGTAACATTCGGTTACCTTGGACCTCGGAATACAATGATGTGCTCAGAGGCTCTTCGAGTGAAGGAGATCAGGAATGTGAGCAAAGAAAGGAATATTTCTCTGTTGAGTCGCATGATAAACTTCCTGGCTTACATTCTGTGGATCAGAGGGCTCACAATCAGGAAGAGCTAATCCTTGTCTAATCCGACCAACATGCCGAGAATGAAGAACTTGCTTTACCATCACAGGCAATCTTACATACTGATACTCGGAAAGAGCTAGATGCAAATTCTCTAGTCCCCTGTGTTTTTCAAGACATTTCCCTAGAACGGCAGCATCAAGAATTGCTACATTTGTGCTCCTTGAGGAATGAGGGGTTATCGGGTGAGCGGCATCTCCAACTAAGACGACATTGTCCCAGAAAATCCTTTCCAACGGGTCGGCATCATAAATTGCATTCACAAAGGGTTCCTTTGTCTCTTTGATGAGCATGGCGAGCTCTGAAGTCCAGACTTTTTCCGCTTCCAAGTGCATCATCTCGATCATTTCTTTGCCCACTTTCATTGTCAATGAACTCCCCTGAAATAACATCTTCCATCCATTTAGTTCCCCAAATTTGGAAAAAGAAATTTATTACATTTTATGTTTGATAATGGACACCTTAAGTAGTTTGCTACCTTCATTTCAGGTTCAGGCTGGTTGATATACCAAACCCAGTTCATCCTTTGGCCCGGAACCTCATAGAGCACACAGTGAGTATGAGCACTAAGATCAAAGTATATACAATTCCCAAGATCCGGGTATGCCTTTCGAAGCCGTTTGATTGTGTCAGAATTCTCTTTTCCGGAAAAATCTATAACCCCTCTCCAAGCACAGTACCCTGCATATCTGCAGGTGATTACTCTATAATAAGACCTAATGCCACCAAGTTTTTATCACAAAATATCTGATTAAGCTAATTAACTTTTATATATTCACGCAATGTTCAAATTGAATAACCTTAGTTTGTGGTCAGGTAAAAAGGCTCGGCGAACTGAAGAAAGAGATCCATCAGCAGCTACAAGCAAGTCCCCATGAATTTCTCTGATGCCACCTGTCTGAGAAACTTTGGCCTTCACAATGACTGAAGTATGATCATCGGCTGCAGAGAATGACAGGAACTGATGACCCCACAAGAAAATTTGGGGTGGCAAAGAACTGGTACTTAGCAGGAGATGTAAATCAGCCCAGTGTGCTGCTGTGAAATTGTAGTTTTCATCTCTTGTCAATGTGCACCTCATCTTTTTCTCACCATATGTTGCTTGGCTCTGTTGGATTTTGAAATATAACTAATATTTTAACTCAAATCTCAATTTTCATCTATAAAAGATCTCTGAAGTTAAGTATACTGTGAAAACTGCAAATTTTCGAAGAAAGGGACTACGAAGTCACCTGATCGATTGTAAGTGGCATAGTGGTCTTGTTGAAAGGAACTGAATCTCTGATCCATGACCTGATAATCTCGCAAGACAAGGGATCAAGGCCTAGACCGGCACCACTTGGACTGTCGGTTGTTGATTGATTTGATTTCTCAAGCACAACGACCTCCCAGCCTGCGCCAAGCAAAGCGTGGGCACATGAAAGTCCAGCGATACTCCCTCCCACCACCACTGCCTTAGGCTTTAAAGGCATCATCTTCTCATTATTTATCATTTCTTCTTCAAACTCTCAACACTTTTTGCAGCGATGGGTGGCAGATCTCACAAGACCAGTAGAACAATGCACGTGGTTTTTTCACATGTTCGTGCTAATAAAATAAAGTCTAAGCATCCTTACCACTCAATAATTCACGCACACAAAATATTTGCAGATTCCAGAGTAATCATTCGGAAAACCACAACAGTAAAATACATTTTGTAGAAAGCAAAGAAATAAAAAAACTCCACTTTTTTCGATCTTCCACTATAATCGTACGTAAAACATAACATAATACAAGAATCGATAATATTTATAAAATATTGGGTTTTTATTTCACTTGTGATCATCTAAACAATGATCTAGGTTAGGAGTTAGTCTCCATAAAAGACGCTCCTAAACTTTTTATTTCTTCGCCTATTACGAAAAAGTAAACTAAACAATTATCTAGGTTTGGAGTTCTCGAAAGGAGATTGTCCTAACCTTTTTTTTATTTTATTTTACCTACTTAAAGAAAACTAAACAATAATTGCTATTAACGAAAAACGAAGAAATTGCACTCATGATCAGGATCCTCTTCACATCGCACCAGGCCACCAGCAGACTTATCTACGTAAGTTTTAGATGATCATCATAAAGATCAGCACACCGGGATAGTCCTCTTCGCAGCACGAACAACACAATCTCTATTCCTCGGGAAAAACCTACTAGTGCCACTCTTTAGTCCATGGCCGACTTGACCACCATGCAACAAACTCACCAAGTCACTAGGGTTATCTTCTTCATCAATCTTTGGCATGGCGACAATACCACGCCTCGGTACACTCTTAGAACCACTCAAGTTCCTGGCCTTCTGCTGCTGTTGCACCATATTAGCACTACTAATTTTCTTGGTACTAGCAGATAGGCTATTCCCCAAGGCACCAGTAGATGCCGCCCTTCTTACAACTTCCTTAACTTGATCATTGTCGTGCCTTCTTACCATCAAGTTTGCGCCAAAGCTGCTTGTCGATGGATCGGCGTAGACCGGGCAGCCGCAACCAGTCATCTCAGAGGTGATATTATCAGCAAAAGAGTTCATGCTACTGACGTAGACATCCCTGGCTTTGGCTAGCGCTCTTACGGGCAATGTTATGATTCTCAAGAGCTTCTTTTGTTGCTTCATCTTGGCTTCCAGAGTTTGATCGCCCCTTGTTTTTGTTTCTTTGTATGAGAGAAATTTGTGATAGATTGGATACGGTGGTGAAACAAAAAGACTTGGTTGGTATATATAGGGTGTGTTAGGAGGTGACTAGGTGAGGTATCATAGGTAGGATACGACTCTAGTAGCTTGCGTATATTACCGCAACTAGGAAAACTTCCATATATTACCGCAAATTCCAAAACAATATTACCGCAAATTTAATCGAAGACATAGGTCAAAACTTTTTTGTGGAAAACAATAATAAGCTTAAAATATATTTTTATTTTAAGCTTAAAATAAAGTTTGTCTTTGGGCTGAGTGTGACTATGTTCTCTTCACATTAATTTTCAGTTTTCTTTCTACTTTTTCCGGTTCCTCACCACTCCAATTCAGTTCCTTCTAGTCTCAATTCATTTATCATTAATATATCTACTTAATTTTATATCGTATATAGAAAAATAATAAATGGTATCTTGGGGATACGCCGAATTAAAAACTGGTGCCCACACATTTTTATGTTATCTTTTTGTCCCGAGGTCACTACATAATCCAGGATTGGTCACTACATACTCTAAAGCAAATGTAAGAACTCAACTTATCTACGAGGTTCAGGTCAAGAGAATGATAGAGAGGCACTCAATGATACTCAATTTAATTTAAATGTCGCTTCCTCAACTTATCTACGGGGTATGTTGTGGCCCCAAGTACCAATAGACTAATGGCTAATTGGGAGCCAAGTTTATTGCAATATAGTTCAATTGTAATAGAAACCTATATATGTGAGAGGGTGACTACACCATCTTATGTCATGTTCACGAAAAGTGGTTATATCAACTTTGTTACCTATCGCTAGTTCAAATGAACTACATATGTGTAGTACGGTACTAAATGCCTCACACCCTCACATCAAGCTACATTTTATTGAATGAATCAGCGTACTCAGATGTTTATTGCGATTGACAAACTCTGATCAAGTTGACGATTTCATTGAAATTCCCCAGTAAGCATTTACACCCAAGAATACACTTTAATTAATTATGGGTCAATTCGAACCAACTTTTTTGGTTACCGAGAGTGATAGTTGTGTACACAAATCTCCTTCAATTCATGTCCATGCGGTAGTCTCTTCAAAAATACCGCTGGTGTATTTAATGTTGATTTAATATTATTTTTGTTAATTTTTTGGTGCATTGGAGTAGTTACAACCGCGAGGATGGGGATTCACACTTGGACACTGATTAAATTGATCTCAACCATTAAGTTTACCTTAATTACTCCTCAATTTAGAACTAACATTATAAACAAATTTTGATGAAAACTACATTCTCTATATATTAAGTGTTTGGAGTTATAAATTATTCACTAAATTACTCTAGAAATACATATTGCACACTAAAAAATTACATATTAAGTATACTCATTCAAAAAACCGCAATAGTAAAGTACGGAGTATATTCTAAAGAAATAAAAGAAACTAAATACCCCACTTTTTTCATCTTCCACTATTTCGTAAAACTCAATATAAGTAAAAAAATTCATAATATATAAATCGATAGGACTTTATTCACTAATCATCTAAACGATGATTTAGGTCATGAAGTTTGTCTCGAGATCGAAAAAACGCTCCTAACCTTTTTTTATTTCGTCACCTATTTGGAAAAAGAAAACTAAATAATACTCTAGGTTTGGAGTTTGTCTAAAGAGAAGACTATCCTAACCCTTTTTTTATTTCTTGACCTACTCAAAACAAACCAAAAAAACAAAACAATGATCGCTAATCAACAAAAACATAGAAATTGCAGTGATACAATCCGCTTGTTTTTTATGTAGTACATCGTACTAAATTTCTTCCTTGATCATCATGAAGGTCAGAACACTGGAATAGTCCTCTTCGCAGCACGAACAAGACTAATTCTACTCCTCGGGAAAGCCCTACTAGTGCCACTCTTCAGTCCATGGCCAACTTGAACACCATGCAACAAACTCACCAAGTCACTAGAGTTATCTTCTTCATCAATCTTTGGCATGGCGACAATACTACGCCTCGGCACACTCTTAGAACCACTCAAGTTCCCGGACTTCTGCTGCTGTTGCACCATATTAGCACTACCAATTTTCTTGGTACTAGCAGATATGCTATTCCCCAAGGCACCAGTAGATGCCGCCCTTCTTACAACTTCCTTAACTTGATCATTGTCGTGCCTTCTTACCATCAAGTTTGCGCCAAAGCTGCTTGTCGATGGATCGGCGTAGACCGGGCAGCCGCAACCAGTCATCTCAGAGGTGATATTATCAGCAAGAGAGTTCATGCTACTCACGTAGATGTCCCTGGCTTTGGCTAGTGCTCTTACGGGCAATGTTATGATTCTCAAGAGCTTCTTTTGTTGCTTCATCTTGGCTTCTACAGTTGATCGCCCCCTTTTTTTTTTTTTTTTTGTTTGAGAGAAATTTGTGCTAGATTGGATACGGTGGTGAAACAAAAAGACTTGGTTGGTATATATAGTGGAGTACTGCGATAGGGTGTGTACGTTGTAGGTTTGCGTTAGGCGGTTAGGATGGGGAGGTATCATAGACATACAAGGAGTCAAGGACTAGGAAAGTATGATTGGCATACGACTATTTTCCTATTTCTGATAGCTAGGGAAGCTTGCATAAATTACCTATATACGTTAGGATGGTGAGGCATCATAGACTGGATACGGCTCTAGCAGCTTGCATATATTACCGCAAATTTCAAAACAATATAATCAACCGCTTGGAAAGCTTGCAAATATTACCGCGCAATTTAGTTTTTCCTATTTCTGTTAGGAAAGCTTGAATATATTACCGCAAATTCCAAAACACTATTACCGAAAATTTGAAAACCTAAGTCATAGCTTTTTTGTTGAAAATAATAATAAGCTTAAATAATATTTTGATTTTTCAGCTTAAATAATTATATTTTTCCTTGAGCTGGGTATGACTATGTTTTGGTCAAATTAGTTTTTAGTTTTCTTTCAAATTCTTCCGGTTCTTCCTATCTCCCTATAGTTCCTTCTAGTCTCAATTAATTTATTAGTCTACTTTTATATTGTATATAGAAAACTATTTATAAATGATGTCCTGAGATTAGGCTTGATTTACAATTGGTGCCCTTTCCTTCTAGGTGTTACTTTTTTGGTGTCTTGAGGTCACTACATCAGCCATGATTATTGGTGACCTCCAGCTAAAACCGTTAGCCTTTCAGTCAAAATTAAGCCACTAATTCATATATCTTTAATTCAATTTAAATAAATGATAATCATAAGGATTATTATTATTATTAATATTCATTGTGAAAGTTTATTTTACTAGTTAGTTTATTATTATCCATATATATTACAATATCATTATGCTAATTCATTTGATTATATTATTATTTATTTTACTATCTCACTAGTTCATATATGTTAATTCAATTTAAAGAAATGGTAATCATAATAATTATAAGTATTATTATTATTCATGAACATTGATTAATATTATTTGACAAATTTATCTGCTCAATTAAAAATCCAATATCATTTAAGCTCTTTTTCGTTTTTTTAGTTTCATTTCACCTATATTTCGACTCCTTCACGTCCCTTTAAGTTTTTTCCCTTCCTTCAAACTTAATTTAGTTTAGTTCAATAATTTTCGGTATGAAAATAACATGGCATGGGGTATGTATCTAGGGACGAAGTGGGGATAGCTAAAGGTAACATCCCCAATATACGCTTCAACAGAGTAAGGAGAAAAAAAAATTACATGCGAGGTATTGAGGTAACTGGTAAGCTGGTACTAGAGGCATGTTAGATGTCGTCTAGAGTATCTTCACATTCTAATTCCTACCCCTTGTGTCCTCGATGATCACTTAAAGAAAAACACTGTCTTAAAGCTTTAGAAATCTGGAAAATCTTGTCGAACAAGTACCTTTTAGATAATAATGAACCACACCTTTCTCCCACTCTTTTTGCTTATATCTGGTGGTCTTTTTGGTTAAGGAGAAACCAATGGATCTTCAATAAAACCTCCTCTCCTTGACATTTTTTTCAATATGTCAATAGCCTAGCTCACAATTACATCTCAATTATATTGCTCCTCACTCTACATTACCCCTATAACCAATCTTTGATTGTGGGCATAACTTTTTGGTGTATGTATAGTGCATGTAAATGACAAGAAGGAAAGGGTATCACTTTGTTGGCCACTGATGCAAAGTTATTTATATATAACCATCCCTGAAGCCCTTAGATTGTGTTATCGATACTAATGAAGTAGATGTTGTGATCCATTCTAATAGCAAAACAACAACTTTAGCTGCCACAAACCAAGAGGACTATCAATTTGACAAACTGGAAATTTTGTATATGGATTGTAGGGAGTTCAAGAAGGTAAGAAGCCACACTGAAGCACGCTATGATAGGGTTGGTATTCTTGTGCGCTTGCACCAGGTCAATTGAACTACGTACGTGTAACAGGGAACAAGGGACCTCACGCCCTCACAACATCGAATTAATAAGCGTACTGATCTTATGTACATTGAGAATGGTGAACTTTGATCAAGTTGGCGATTTCATTGCATTTCCCCAGTAATCATTTATACGTACCCAATAATACACTTTAATTTAAGCATCAATTAGAACCAATTTTTTGGTTTACAGCGAGTTAAGGTTATGTACACAAATCTCCTCAATTCCTGTGTATGCGGTAGTCTCTTAAAAGACATTGGGGGCTTGGGTAATATAATGTTGTTCTTCTTGTATATTTTTCGTTGATTAAGTATTCATTTTGTTTAATTTTTTGGTACATTGGAGCAATTATTACTGCGGAAATCGGAAGGAGATATGGGTAATCAAATTTGCGATAACCCCAAACTGGTTGAACTCCGAACCATTAACTTAGTATTAACATTATCAACATAAAACAACATTGCATGTTTGGACTTATATATTAGTTAGTACTTCACTCTTGAAATACTTAATATGTACGCAAAAAATTTACATATTAAGTGTAAGAAAATCACAGTAATACAATATATATTTAATTAACCCAAGCAAAGAAACAAAATGCTCACACTTTTTGCCATCTTCCACTATATTTTGTAAAACTCAATATAATAAAACATTGATAATATATAAAGAGTAATAGGACTTTTTCACTAATCATTTAAACAATGGTCGGGTAATTATGATTTTATCTCTAGATTGAAAGGATGTTCCTATCCCTTTTTTTTTCACCTATCTTGAAAAAGAAAACTAGACAATAATTTAGGTTAGGAGTTTGTCTCAAGAGAAGATTGTTGACCCTAACTTTTTTATTCTTTACCTAATAAAAAAGAAAAAGCCTAAACAATGATCGCTATTCAAGAAAAACATAGAAATTGCACTGATGGGAACCCTCTTCTTTTCTCTGTAGTATCCCTTCCTTGATCATCATAAACTTCATAACACTGGAGTAGTCGTCTTCGCAACATGAACATGCAACACTAGTTCTACTTCTTGGGAAAATCCCACTAGTGCAACTCTTAAATAATCCTTGTTTAACTTGAGCACCATATATGCAACAAATTGACTAACTCACTAGGGTTATATTCTTCATCAATACGCCTCGGCACACTCTTAGAACCACCCAAGTTCCCGGCCTTCTGCTGTTGTTGCACCATATTAGCACTAGTAATTTTTTTGGTACTATCAGATATGCTATTCCCCAAGGCACCAATAGATGCCGCCCTTCTTACAAGTTCCTTAAGTTCATGATCATTGTCGTGCGTTCTTACCATCAAGTTTGCGCCAAAGCCGCTTTTCACTGGATCTGCGTAGGCCGGATAGCTGCTACCAGTCATCGCAGAGGTGATCTTATCAGCATAGAAGTTCATGGTATCGACGTAGGCGTCCCTGGCTTTTGCTAGTGCACTTACGGGCATTGTTACGATTCTCAAGAACTTCTTTTCTTGGGATTTGCTTTTCATCTTGGCCTCCATAGTTCCGCTGCTTCTCTTTGTTTCTTTGATTTGTTTGGGAGAAACTTAGCTTGTAGATTGGTTCGTGTCTTGGTTGGTATATATAGTACTGCGATAGGTTGTGTAGGTTTGCGTTAGGCGGTTAGGAGCTTAAGATGGTGAGGTATCATAAACATACGAGGAAACTAGGAAAGTTTCTTTGACATACGGCTCTTGTCCTATTTCTGCTAGCTAGGAAAGCCTTTAAGCTTGCATACCGCAAATTGGAAGACCCAAGACAATATTTTCCTTTTAAGCTTAAACTAGTTTTTGGTCCCGACGATACTCGGGAAGGTTGCTTAAGTATTTCTAATATACCATAAGTATATTATTATTTTATTTTGTATAGTTATGTGGATATGCTCACTTATAGTTAGACTTTGAATTACAATGGCTCATGTATGACAATTTCATTAAACAATATTTAAAAAGAAACACGAATGTTTCAAACGATAAATGTTCAATTATTGAAACATCATCAAAAAGCTTATAAAACTATAAACAAATATAAAATTAGACGTACTAAACACAATATTGAACATATACTATAAGTTTGACTTTGATAATAGACCTCACCACCTTCACTTATATGGGAAAGATATTAAAAAAGAAAAACAACATAAGTAATTAGCTCATTAAACTAAAAAGAAAATAGAGACAATAAACCAATCTTTCAAATAAGCATACTAAAGACGTCGTCACGAACCTGGATTTGAAACTATGAAAGGATTATGATCTTCGTAGGAAATCATACGCTCAAAAGGGTTGTTGAATGTAATAACTTAATAGTCATCAACCTGATCAAGTGTAATCATCAAAACAGAGTTTAGACACAAAGAAAATAAATTCATGCCTTTGTAACTGAAAAATTATAAGCTAAAGAATAAAGGAAGGATCGAGATTATGGGGCAGTCATTATAGATATTTGATAATGATAATTGTAATTCAGTGTTTGATTCACTTTATGGGTGAAATTCACTATTTATATTTTCATGGTAGAAGAGTTGAAAAGACATAGGGAGTTAAGAAATAAGATTAATAGTCACTTATTATAGCAAAGACCTTTCAATAACTTTCTTTTATTACTTAACTAATAGTGGTAGTAAATACAGGACACGTGTCCTCAAGTTGAAAAGACATAGAGAGTTTCTTAGTGCAATTCACTATTTGTGTTCTCATGGTAGAAGAGTTGAAAAGACATATGGAGTTAAGAAGTGAGATTAATGGTCACTTAATATAGCAAAGACCTTTCAGTAGCCTTCTTTTATTTCTTAACTTAAGAGGGGTAGTAAATACATGACACGTGTCCTCAAGTTGCAAACTCTCTTCGTGTATAATATAATAGTATAGATTATTAAATTTTCCATTCAACTGAATATATATAGCTATGTTCTCTTCACATTAATTTTCAAGTCCCTTCCAACTTCTTCCGGTTTTTTCCAACTCCCTTTCCTTCTAGTGTCAATTCATTCATCATTATATTTTAGTTTATATAACTTTTTCCAACTCCCTTTCCTTCTAGTGTCAATTCATTTATCATTATAATTTAGTTTATATAACTTCATACATTTTGGAAGTTTATTTTATATTATTATTATTAGTTATTCTGGCATCATTTTACTAATTCATTTAATTATATTATATTATGTACGTAGTATAATACTAGCTCACTAGTTCATACTCCCTCTGACCCATACATTTTGACTTTAAGGCCAACTGGCAAAACTTTGACTGTGAATATATATTTAAGCATAAAAATCATAAAATGAAAAAGAGATTCTTACACTTGTCGTAAATTTATTTTTCACAAACTGGTGAAATTTATTTCAAAAAAAATATATATAAATAGGAAAAGTAAAGGTGCAAGTGTTGTCTTGGAAACTATACAAGAGTAGAAGCTTATTTTGGGTCAGAGGGAGTATATGTTTATATCAATTTAAATAAATGATAATCAAATATAATAATAATAATTAATAATAGTAGTAGTAGTATAACTAATGATCATTGATTAATATTATTATTCAAATTTATTTGCTCAACTAAACCAATATCATTTGAGCTCCTTTTTGTTTCTTGCACCTTCTTCTGACTCCTTCACGTTCCTTTAAGCTTCTTTCGGTTACTTCCAGTTTAATTTAGTTTAATCTAATAGTTTTTGGTTGAAAATAATATGACATGGCGTATTTATTTAGGGAGAAAGTGGAGAGCTCGATAGATCAGTAAGGGGAGAAATTAAATTACATGCGAGATAAGCTTGTATTAAAGGCATGTTAGAATTTTTCCAATCAGAGTAGGTCTTTGATTTTGTAATGTGGTGGACTATATCAAAATTGACAAATGTATAAAACCTAAACCCTTTGTTCATCGATCTATTGAAAAGGAACCAACAAAAGGACATTCTACGTAGTTCATTTCAAGAGTTAATTGGAAATAACCTTTCTTTCTGTTTACAAAAATAAGACATACCAAATCCCCTTATCCCGCTTGTGTATTAGCCTCTTTGAAGGCGCCAGTGACTCAATAGAGTTGTGCACACGTCTAGAACCATACTGAAGACTGGACTTGGAAATTTCAAGAGCTTTTTTTTGGCAATAAGGAGTGGCGCTTGGACTATATACTATTTATGAAACCTTATATTTATATAATATTTCGAACCGAACATCATACCAGAAAAAACCGGATTTTGAACTATTTTAAGCAAAAATATTTATAAAATATTTCAAACCGAACATCATACCAAGGACCAAAGACCGGATTTGAACAATCGTAATAATTGGAGTAATGTAAGGTTGTTATGGTAAGATATGTAGTTTTGTTGATAAATTGTTAACATTGTCAACATATTTTGACAAGAACTGCATATTAATTGGGTAGTTGGAGTTACTGGTCACTACAATGAGTCGGGATTCTCTCCATGTTCTAAATGCACGCAAAATATCGTACCGAGTACACTATGTATCTTCATAAATTCTTAAAAGAACATCATATATTAAAGAAGAAAAATAAGATTGCGCCAGGAAACAAAATATATAATCCATTTTTTCTTAGAACATAACATCATCATAATATCCACAAAGAAATAGCATTGTCAGTTGTCACAGTACTCTTATTCTAAAATAAGATATATGTTCAAACACATAGAAATTGCACTGATGAGGACCTTCTTCTTTTTTACTCTTCATACTAAGTTTCTTCCTTTTCACACCATCAAACTTACCTACGTACTTTTTAGATATTATCATAAAGTTCAGAACACCGGAATGGTCCTCTTAGTACCACCAACAACACTAGTCCTACTCCTCGGAAAGAGCCTAATCTTGGGCTTTGTAGCTGCAGTAGTACCATTCTTAAGTCCATGGCCAACTTGAGCATCACCAAACTCACTAGGGTTATCTTCTTCAATCTTCGCCATGGCGACACTAGCACTCCTTGGCACTCCCTTAGAAGCCCCGAAGTTCCCGACCTTCTGCTGCTGCACTACTGTATTAGCAGTAGTTTTTTTGGTACTAGCACTGCTAGAAAGAATAGAACTTACATCAATCCTATTACCCAAGGCACCAGTAGATGCTGCCCTTCTTACAAGTTCTTTAAGTTCATGATCACTGTCGTGCGTTTTTATGAAGTTTGTGCTAAAGCTCCTTGTCAATGGATCGGCATAGACTGGACCACCCCAACCAGTCGTGTCATAGGTGACCTTATCAGCATAGTTGTTCATGCTCCGGACGTAGAAGTCCCTGGCTTTGGCTAGTGCTCGTAAAGGCATTGTTATGATTCTCAAGAACATGTTCTGTTGGGTTTTGCTCTTCATGATGTCTTCAAGTGTTTGATTTTTGTTTCTTTGTTTGGAGAAATATGTAGTTTGGTTGGTGAACTAAGAAGACTTGGGTGATAGTATTGCGTTAGAATGTGTTGTAGGGTCTTATATATATGAAAAGAAGGGTGATAATAATTCTGGAAAAAGACGTGGGAAATGAATTTTGGACAAGGATGGTAAGGACTTTTTCAGAACACACCGGCATAAAAATAATACTCCGTATATCATAGGAAAGAAAACAAGGTTTGTTTACTAAGAAGTGAGCGTATGATATGATTGCCACAAGCCGTTTTCCTGTTTCTAATTAGTCTTAACGAGTGGATATATTACCGCAAATTTGAAGAACTTGACTCATTAAACTGTGGCTAAGTCTATCTTTCTCAATTTTTCAAGGTCAACACTTTTTGTGTGGAAATTAAAAAAATATTTCGCTTAAATAAATATTTGCTTTCTTTGAACCAGAAAATCAAACTGACATAAAAATTTGACTTGATATTTTGAATGAGGTAGATAATGTTTTTTCTTGAACATAACTTCATTTGTGGTCTCCATATTAAAGAGAAACTAGCATCGTCCTACAGCACAAAATATGGTTGACGTGTTATTCAGTTTGTTTGGTTCCAACTTTCATGTAAGGAATTCTATTTAGTTATGAGTGTCTAAATAATTATAAAAATGAGGCCAAGTTGAAATCTCGAAAGAGAGCCTAATTAAATCAACCACTCTATCATGTGTATTTGAAATTTAATTCATGCTTCCAATTTAATATTAAAATTCAGGTAATATTGTATACTTAATTACTTACAATTTAAACGAGCTATTGAATTTATCTAATATAATAGTAGTACTCCGTATTAATAAGCTTTTTTAATAATAGGGCGCCACCTAGTGGTACCCAACTTGAATGCCACATTCTCATGTAGGGCTTGATTGCTCATAGTAATAGGGGGTTATAAAATTCATGTTAAAGGGTAACATCTAATTTGAATAACACTCGGAGGTACCATCTCATTTTCCATCTTGGTTTAAGATCAGATAATGTGGAAAAAAAAAATACATATGGAAAGAAAACCTTTGTGAAAAAGAAAATGGAAGTCCCTTGTGAGTTGTAAATAACATGTTCATTGAACGCTCCAGGTGATGGTCAGGCATTAGGACTGGCACCAAGTCAACGGACATGTCTTACAGCTTCATTATAAGAGCCAGTCTAATTGACAGACTTACATTCATACAGGAAGCATTTGCCTGAGCTAGTGTGTTCAGACGAAAAAGGTTTACACTAAACAATATCCTCTGGTTTCTACTAGGATTATTAGACGATAGACGAATGCTACACTTCAGTTTTGCAGCAAGTCAGGAATATGTGAGAAGAAAGGTACATTCGTCTGTTTAATTTCAGAGCAGTCCTCAGCACTAGTACTCATCGGATCGAAAGGCTCACGGTCAGGGAGACTGAGACCTTGTTTGATCCTACCAACACGCCGAGCATGAAGCACCTGCTTCGCCACCACAGGCAATCGAACAGACTGGTACTCAGTGAGAGCAGACTGTAATTTTTCTAGACCCCACTTTTCAAGACACTTCCCTAGAACAGCTGCATCAAGTAATGACATATTTGTGCTTCTCAAACAGTGAGGAGTGGTCGGATGAGCAGCATCTCCAACCAGTACTACATTGTCCCAGAAGATCTTGTCTAGAGGGTCCGAATCATAAATTGTATTCACAAATGGTTCCTCTGTAGCTGTCATGAGAGACACTAACTCGGGAACCCAAAACCTCTCCCCGTCTTCCTGCATCTTCTTGATCATTTCCTTGCTCACTTTCATGGTAACTGAATTGCCCTGAAAGAAGAACTTACTCTATTAGCTCTACATATTACAGGAAATTTGACTCATAGCTCACATTATGAATTCTTAGAAGAGCAGTGTTGACTTTTGAGTTTTCACCTTCATTTCTGGCTCTGTCTGGTTGATGTACCAAATCCAGTTCATCCTTCTATTTAGAAGCTCGTAGAACACACAATGAGTCCGTGGACCAAGGTCAAAGTATAAGCATTTTCCGAGATCAGGATACACCCTCCAAATCCCCCTAATAGTATCCGAATCTTCATTTCCTGAAAAATCAAGAATCCCTCTCCAAGCACAGTACCCTGAATACCTGTGAATTTGACAGTTACATAAGTGACGTAGACCTTTTATGAAGTTTACTGATGATATTCTGCAATATATGCGAATGGGATTGCTGACTGAAACCTTAGTTTATGATTGGGTAGAAATGTTTTTCGAATTAAGGAGAGGCACCCATCTGCAGCAACAAGCAAATCGCCAACAATTTCTGTGATTTCGCCTGTTTGATGTACTTTGGCTTTGACAGTGACTGAAGACTTGTCGTCAGCAAAGCTAAACGAAATGCACTGATGACCCCATAGGAAAATATCTGGCTGCAATGAGTTAAGTAGAAGGGCATGAAGATCAGCCCAATGCGCTGCTCGGAAGTCGAAATCCTCATCTCTTGTCAATGTCCAGCTAGTCTTCTTCTCTGTGTCTGTAGCTTGGTTCTATATAATCACAAAATTATAGTGCCAAATAAGCGTGAAGAAAAACCGAACACCTCAAATTTCTGCTCAACACAGTACAATTATTTGATTTACATGCGCAGCTTTTGAACGATTTGGTCGAACAGAAAGTGAATCAATATGTAACAAAGTGGATAAAAAGTGACCACTTAAATTCAATAGATGTACACGACATAGACCGTCTTGTTAGATCATTTGTGTTAGTTTGGAACGACAAATTTATGTTTCTACACGTTTGTCTAATGACCTGATCCTATATATTGTACTCAGGGTCAGTTGGGTACACAATTACATCATAAACTCGGCCACAAAGTTATTTGTTTAGGCACATAGAACGCTAATAATGATCACGAAGACGAGAGGGAATTCGAACATATGACGCTGCTGTGAACTAATGTTTGTAGATTGCGGGCACGTATCCAGCCGTAGGTTTAAACTACCTTTTTATGAATCTTATAGGTACTTTTGGCCTAAGTTGAAGCATACCAATCATGTAATCATGTTCAAGTATCTTTTGAGCTAAGCCCGTACTTTGTATGACAGCAACAAGCATTGAAAAAATAGAGACCTTTGACAAATGAATGAAAGATGCACCAACGATAAATTCACATATACGATTATACGTCTTTATAAATATTAAATTGCTTATAAGGTATGACAAGTAGCTGGAATAGCTCAGTTGGCTAGAGCGTGTGGCTGTTAACCACAAGGTCGGAGGTTCGAGCCCTCCTTCTAGCGTATTTTTTTCCAAGTCATATTTTTTTGAAGTAAACTTCTTTATATACGGACTTTTTTCCTCACAACTTAAAGTTGAATCAGGTAAACAATCGAGCCCTCCTTCTAGCGTATTTTTTTCCAAGTCATATTTTTTTGAAGTAAACTTCTTTATATACGGACTTTTTTCCTCACAACTTAAAGTTGAATCAGGTAAACAAGAAATTATGATTAGATCATTGAAGTAATTAATATCTAACCTGGTCAATGGTAAGAGGCATGGTGGCCTTTAAAAGTGGGCTGGAATCACCAAGCCATGAGCTTATGATCTTGCAAGACAAAGGGTCCAGGCCCAGCCCAGCACCAGTTGAGCTGCCCGTTGTAGGCCCAGTGGATTTATCAAGCACCACCACTTTCCAACCCGCAGCAGTTAGCGCGTGGGCACACGATATCCCAGCTATGCTCCCTCCTACCACAACTGCCTTTGGTTGCCTTTTCTTATTTTTCATCATTTTTGGTGCTTCAATCTTGGCTTCTAATTTTGGTGGAAGTAGCAAAGGCTGAAAGTTTAAGGTGCCAAAGCCTTAAAAGTGGGGGCATTTGTGAGTTGTGGTCTTTACAAAGTTGGTTTTGTCTACATAAGGTGACACTTGAAAGGTACCAAGTGAATAATTGGGTGGTGGGTGGTCTAGGAGTTGTGGCCTTTTTGTACTTTAGCAATTGAACTGTAGATAGAAAAACTTTGAAGTACAATTCGATTTTTCTTCTTAATAAAATGGTTGACAAGGAATGAAATGTGCTACTAATGGGAATCGAACAAAAAATAATCTACCATTGTTTAGTCTTCAAATATTAAAAAAATGTGTTATCTATGTATAATCCAATACTTAGGGCATGTTCGGCAAAAC
>CAAKMY010042123.1:0-11421 GCA_901111285.1 Corrigiola litoralis
AAATCGTCAAGCATTTAGATGTTGTAATTAATAATACTAATAATAACAGTAACAACAATAACACTAAAAACAGAACTTTTCTTAACTTTCTGTATTTTTTGTAACTTTTCTGAACTTTCTGTATTTTTTGAAACTTTTCTGAACTTTTCTGTATTTTTCTGTATTGTTTGTAACTTTTCTGAACTTTCTGTATTTTTTTTAACTTTTCTGAACATTTTGTATTTTTCTGTATTTTTTGTAACTTTCTGTATAATAAAATAAAAAACAGGGTAGAGAACAGGCCCTGAATTATCAACCTCATAATTGAGGCTAGAAAACTCTAACCACAAAGATAATTCTTTTCATATTTCGATCATTGAGTAGTTGCTAAAAAATAGTAACTGTTGACGGTTTTTAAACAAAAAAAATCTTTTATTAAACGAACCAAAGTTTTCTCACTCGATCATAACGAGATTATGGGTGTGTTTGGCAAGTCATTTCAGTCACCTTATTTGACTAGTTTATCTTATTTGATCAAAGTTTCGATAACCTTAAATTTTAAGGTTGTTTAGTAACACAACCTAAAATATATTTAAGGTGACTGAAATAATAAGCTATTAAGGGAACCTGAAAAATATTTTACTCACCTTATCAGATTTCAGTTAACTTTTCAGATTTCATGCAACTTTTCAGATTTCATGTACCTTTTTAGTGAGTTTTGTCTAACACACCCTATACCCTATTCCAAAATGTCGCCTTATTCAAACGCATAATTCCCCTAATTGAAACAGACACGAGCTAGTAAATACTCAATTCCACTCAAGTGAGCTGACTCAAGGTAACTATTCCCCGCGCTGCTTCATTTTCGTAATTTACCCTACTTCAATGTTTAGGATTAAATTAGTGACAATGTAACATCTTTCAAGTTTTAAGCGCCCCAATTTTTTTTTTTTTTTTCCATTATCCAAACTTGTTAAAGTCGAATCTCACAGATAATCCAAAGTTACAATTGTTAATCAAATGTTGTCTGTTTGAGAGTTCTTAACTTTTTCCATGCTTTGTGGGATGCATGCTTTTGTGACACATTTCTATTAATCAAATGTTGAGAATTTGACAACGCGTAGACAGGCTGAACTCTCAACCATTGGACCAACCTTGCTTCTTGACGTGCAAATTATATCGTACACCAATTTTAACGGCATATCCTACGTATCTTTCATGGATCTGTCGTAGTATTTTTATGGTTTTTTTTTAAAGGGGTTATGATGCTTTTTTTTATTCTTCAAATTTGCTTGAGAAGCATTGGTGGTTGAATGTGTTTGTGTTTGTGTTTTAGTTTAATTTATTTTCAATCATATCAGAGAGTGATTAATCTCTACTTTATTAATCTGTAAGGTCACTGATGGTTAATCCAAAGCGAAAAGATGGCCGGAAAGCTGTTGATATCAGCCATAGCTACGATGAGGTTGATCGCATAAGTTGTCTAGGAGATACCCTTCTTAGTCATATCCTTTCTTATCTCACGACCAAAGAAGCTATCACGACTAGTGCATTGTCCAAGAGATGGAAGTATGTTTGGACTGAAACCCCTGTTCTTCACTTCGACTGGATTCAGTCTAGAACGAAGGAGGAGAGAGATCGTTTTGCAAGTTTTTTCACTCGCGTATTGGACATGAACCGTATTTATCATTTGAAGAAATTCAGGCTTCCTGATTTTTGTTGTTTTGATCTTGTCCACATAAATAGATGGTTTGATAATTTGAGTAGGCGTCGCATTGATGAGATTGATTTATCTTTCCATGGCTCACAAGTAAACTGTCAGTTACTAGTGGACTTTCTTACTTGTGTGCAGCCTGAAAGATTGTCCTTCATGATGTACTCTGGACTTATTCATGTGGAGTTTACAACCTTAACGAAGTTTTCGAACCTCAATATTATAAGTTTTCTGCATCTGAATACTCAACATTCTGCCTCTATGAATAGACTACTCGCGTGTTGTCCTGTCCTTGAGAGCCTAACTCTTCTCTACTGTGAATGGAAACAGATAAATATAGACTCTTCCACTTTGAAGATTTTAAATCTATCTTACGGTGGCGGTTTCATACCCTCTCTGCTTCTCAAAACTCCGAATCTTCAGCAGTTCTTCATTGAATGCTATGAGCAAAGCAACCCATTTGATTATCTTCCCATGGAAGGCCTTGTGGAAGCCAAAGTATTTTTTATCAGCATACCGCTCGCAATACTTCAGGCAATTAGTCGTGCAAAGACTTTGGATCTAGAAAACTGTCATATAGATGAAGTAAGCTGACTCTTTACTTTGTTTAATACCGAGGTATATGTGGCATCTTTCCCTTGATTCTCTACCTTTTTGCAGTCTGTCAGGAGGGCTATAAGTAGCAACCAGGTTAGCTTTAGGAACTTGACTCACTTAAAATTCAGTGCTATCAAAGGTAGCCTACAGTATATGATTTGCATACTCAAGTGTTGTCCGAATCTACAGTCATTTGTCTTTGACAAGGTCAGTTTACGAGCTAATATGTATGAGCAATCCAAGCTTTTTGATAAATCACACCTTTTCTCAATTTGTTTGTTCTGTCTGTGGGCAGCCTGATTCCTGTGCATCTGAACGGAGGTCATCTAAGCTACCTGCTGAGTACTTGACATGGAATCCCCCAGCACATGTTCCTGAGTGTTTGTTATCGTGCCTGAAAAGTGTCCAGATTGAATTTAACGAAGACGGTGAGTGTGAAGATTGTTGGTGTATGGCAGGATACTTTATTAAGAGTTCAAGAGTCTTAAAGGAGTTCAAGCTGAAAAGCAGAATACGGAATTCATTTAAAGAGAACATTCTAAAAGAACTGCTAATGCTCCCAAGGGCTTCAACCTCCTGCCGTGTGATGTTCAATTGCAGCTAGAGATCGCATGTTTCAAGGGAAGTTTAGTCTCACCTTCTCTCCTTTTGTTTTTTTTTTTTTTTGGTGGGGGTGTTGCTGTGAAAGAGGATGTTATGCTATATTGCTATGCCGCAGATAGAAAAATGGTGAACTAGCGGAGTTTTAGAAGGCATTATCTAGTATTTTCCTTGAAATTCTCAAAGGTATTGACATTTAGTGCTTTTGATGGTACAACTTAGACGAAAATAAGTTTCCTATCCTTGAGTTTTCGATTAGTATTTACAGCTAGCTATGAACATCAGCTAGCTATGAACAACAACTAGCTTCAACTGCAGCAAAAGCCTAACTTAACAAACTGCTGCCTGTTTCTCTAATCAACTTACAATTGAAATTTTACGAGATCAGTTAGTTAGCTGCGACTTTGAGATAGTGCTTTTTTCAAGCATATGTAAGTCTTCTTGTAATTGAGAAATCCCATGAACCAGAACTCGAAGTTGTATGTGGTCACTACTTTCAGACACTTCTGTGATGGTTCTGTCATGTTTTTCTTATCTAATCTGTTAATATTCCTTAAGAGGGATTTCTATATGCACTGGTAGAATTATTCTATCAGAACTCATATCAAGCATCAATAAATCCCAACTTATATTCATATTGAATGCTTGCCGCAGATTCTTAATAAATGAAGCAGGCTACTAGGCCTCACAATCTAGCATTCAGGGGTATATAGTAGGATTAGGCTATACATACAGGAATGATGATATATGTCAGCTGAGTCATGAATGGCAAAGAGATCCAAATTAATTTTGATTTGCTTAGATCAATAAAAAAGCACATGTGGTAAATTGCGTAATGTGTTACTTTCTTCGACTCAGATATATATATATTTCATTCTGCTTTTTTCAAGATCGATACTTAGGCGCGATGTTAATTTGAATTAATTGGAAAGCATGGAAGACAGGTTTCAGGGATCTTCGACGCTTTTTTCGCGCGATTTCTGGACTTTACACTAGTTCCTTTACATTTCTTGACTCTTGCCACAGCCTTTCGGGGACTGCAGACACTGCCTTGTGCTGATTGTCTGTCTCTGCTCGTGCATTGTGTATCGCGCTTGCATATGTAGAGGCAGTATCATAGGGCAAAAAACCAAAGACTAATGAGCTAGCTCATCCTGAGATGACACAGTATAACTAAATGGTACAGTTACTAAGTTAATTTTGTGAATTTACCAAAAAAAAAAATTAATTGACAAAATATCAACATTCATCAAGCAACCAGCCTATCAGTGTCGAGTGTAATCCTTTCGTTTTTTAGGGTGCTACGTTGTGTAGCTGATATGATTCAAGCTCATAGAGGAGTTCAAAATCTTGGACATATTAGAGACTAATAAACCTTAGGCCCTTGTGCTTCTGGTTTGTTCAAAGAAAGCTAAGACTCAATCCCTAAAATTAGAAAGCAACCTTTCGTATTCAAAGAAATTCAGTGGAAAAAGAGATGATAGTTAACAAAATTCATTCAAGGCCATGAAAAAGACACCGCACTATTCATCTATCAAGTACATCACTTTCTCACTTTTACAATAGATATTACCAGCATCTAGATTATATTAGCCAACAATACAGCTTCGAAATAATAGTCATCTCCATCTTATCAGAAACCAAAAATAAGAGACTAAGAGTTCTCTTTCCATCGATGTCGGCATGCAGGACACTCGTAAAAATTTGTCTGCCCTTCATCTGCTGATCTCGTCTGTTAAGAGCATGAATGTTAGAACTCCAATGAGAAATCAAACAAAACTATATGTGTGCAATGGATTTTTTGGAACTTACCTGTCTTGAATCAACCAGCTCGACAGGGCTGTGTGCACACTTTTCACATGGTTGGTTAATCTGCAATAACATTAATGGAAGACCTCAAAGATTAGAACTCTACTTTGCGAGTAAGCATACAAAGACTGTAGTCTTAAAAGGTCTCTTGCAAAAAGTAACTGACCTGTTGTCTCTGAACTTTCACTTCACCAGTCATAATACCATCCACCTTCACAAAAGGCTCCATGTTCAGTGCCCTTCTGATATCCTACAGAATTGATAGACAGTGTTCAGCTTATGACGAACAAGTTTAGAAGTCCATGAAATAAACAAAGAAACTAAAACTGATAAGATTTAAACAATAGTCAGGAGGATAGTGAGCTTAAAGCAAACAAGATGAGTCAGGAGGATACTGAGCTAAAAGCAAACAAGATGACCAAGCCAAAGACTCCAGCAAAGGAGCCGACACTGCGCTAGCCAGCAAACTTAGCATATGTAGAAAATAATTGCCAAATAAGATTCTTATGCAGAAAGAAATTTTACATACAAGTAATTATGAGCGCTTGCTGAGGTATTAGAGGCTTAGAACTGAAAGAGATTTCAATCTAAGGGTTCGAACAGCTTACTGACAAGTGACTACAGTATACTATGATGATACAATTAACAACACTAGGACAAAATATTTCCCTACTAGCAAGATGTGGACGATTCAAGCCATCAAGAAAAACGTAACTTTTTCAAAGATTAGACTTATTTATGCAATTTTTATGAACAGGACTAATTGTGTGACCAATTATCCCGTCATTCAATGGCACAAGTACAAAACACAACACTTTCGAAAAGAGAAATTCATACAACCAGTCACCCTAGCAATTTCTCCTCCTCTAACAACTATATCCACAGATTCACCTTTTCATCAGTCAAAGAGCACTACTTATCTTTACAAACCGCACCCCTGGAGAAGCGAGAACTCATAACCAATTTATTAGCCAGCTACAGCTCACTCGGGATGACACAAAAATTGGCAATTGCATAAAAGACCTTTGTCCACAACTAACCTCTCTTGCATGCTGTTGAATTTGAGTGAATCCAATCAACAAAATAGTTTATTCTTGCACTCTTTTTGTGAGGAAAAATAATGGTTTAGCCTATAGAGATCTTTCATATGTTAAAAACAAGACTACAAATGAAGAAGCATGTACACAACGAAATTTTTCATATGTCGAATACAAGACAGCAAACAAGACTACAAACAAAAATCTATCATACGTCCCAGCTTGTCAATCAGGCACAGACAATGCAATATTTTGCAGAGAGAGAGAGAGAGAGAGAGAGAGAGAGAGTAAAATTGTTGTATTCTTCTCCAAAAGTCTCTCTTCCTCACTCGATGTTTGCACATTATTACAAGGTCATGTAGGACGAACAAATAGTATAAGATCTGACTGAGGGTAAGGGATATCATCAGAGCCGGTGGAGGAGGATTCTAGGAGCCACCAAATTCAATGGCAGGCACTCATGAAGGACATAAAGTTGATTGATGGTCAAGAAGTTGGTGTGATGATGGCATAAACAAAAGGAAATTACAAGGCTCAATGATCCAAAAACGAAAAAATCCATAATGTTATCAGCAGAGTTTTAGCACCAGTATTAGTACTTGGTAGAACTACATGTCATCTGACACAAGTGATGTTGACGGGAGAAAGATGAAACAGGGACCATAATCAATGTCAGAGTTTCTACATGGCAATGGAAAAGACTCAAAAACAGACGGGCTATAGACCAACAAAAATGAATTAAGATCCCCGTTTTCCAATAAAAAAAAAGTTCTTTCATCAAACACCTGAAGTGCGACTTCAGAGATCAAGTTTTAATAATCCTTTTTTTAATGGATGAGTTCATTACGATACAATCCAGAGTTCAAGACCATCTATCCATAGGGTGTATGCATGGAATAGACACTTCGGAAATCAGAAGTATAGAGCAATGTGTCAACTTTGAAAGTAAGTCAATCTGGAGAAATGCAAAGAAGATAATGAGTCATGTAAACCAATTGAAGAATGAAGCTCCAATCGCCAAAATGTTGGAATTATAAGATAATTCAGTGGTAAGTAAAAATAAATTCAAGAGTTGTTGAATTACTTTCGGACTAGAATGTTTGGAGTTCCCTCGGGTTACTAGTAAGAGGCTATAAGTTATATTTCAATTCACTAACTTAGATGTATAAATTATGGTATGAGTTTCAACTGAAATAATACATAATGATCTATAAAGCGTTTAATAAGTGATCAAGCAACCAAAACCATATTATTAAGACGTGCACGCATTACTCTTCTAAAGCTCTCCGCAAAATCTATAAGCAAAAGGGCACACATCTCCACATTTTCTTTCATTGTCAAGTTTTCTTAGTGCAACATCTATCAAAATGTGATATTTCAGTAGTCATATATACACATCAGATCGCAATAAGCAAGTGTTTACTACACCTCTTATGCACAATATTAGCAGAAGATCATAGACAAATAACAAGCTTTGTTAAAGCCGAAGAAGAATCATGGCCATCACTGTGAATTTTGAGACCAAAAAAGACGACAATGGCAAAAGAGTTCATCAAAATGCTGATGGTTAAAGAGTTGAAAAAAAATGAGTAAAATTATGTGATAACATCAATGGAAGATGAAAACTACACTTTTATATCACTTATGCACACCTCTTATGCACAATATTAGCAGAAGATCATAGACAAATAACAAGCTTTGTTAAAGCCGACGAAGGATCATGGCCATCACTGTGAATTTTGAGACCAAAAAAGACGACAATGGCAAAAGAGTTCATCAAAATGCTGATGGTTAAAGAGTTGAAAAAAAAATGAGTAAAATTATGTGATAACATCAATGGAAGATGAAAACTACACTTTTATATCACTTGAAGCCATATGACGAACTTGCGTTGATATTGCAAATAAGACATGGCTTCAAATTCCACTTTTGCGATCTAATAAAAGAAGGGCCAAACAATATAGATTATGTAAATCGAGGTTGCAGAAGGTCACGGAAACTCAACTATTAAAAACAGACAAAAAGATATATAGAGGACAAGGGGCTTGAGGCCTCACAAAGCTCCTTAAATAGCGCTTGGGAACTCTGATAAATTAAAGAGTTTGGAAAACACTTGGATTTCAACTCCAGAATTTTAAATCAAAATAAATTGTTTGGCAAATAAAAAAAAAAAAAATCAATTCCAAAATTTTAAACTTTAGAATCATGCAAAAGATGACCGCCCTTACCACTAGGTAACTATCGAGTATTTGACCAGGACACATAACGTCAAATTAAATTTGTTGGTGACATAGGGCTTAAGGCAATGCCAGAGAGCATCTTACCTCAGTATATAGCGTTAGACATCATTTCAAACCAAAACAATTCAACTTTGTATCTATTCATGCCAAAAGTGTCTTCTGGTCAAGACATAGGTACCAAATTTCCAAAAGGGTTTCTCCTGAAGACATACATCACAAGAATCCTTACAAGCTAAAAGCTAATTATCTTCAAAAATAAATTAGTCACAGGACTGGTAAGCATAGTGGTTTGTCATGACTAGTAATCTACTGGCACACTGTTGAGCAAAATTGCAGTAACAAATCAGAGAAACGTCTATGCATACATGTATTATGTGAGCTTACCTCTCCAGATATGGTATAACATGTCTCTTTTCCTGTGATCTCTGGGACAAGAAATCATATTGTGAATATCACATTTCAGCAAATGCAACAAGAACTGAAATATGCAAGGGCACAATTGGCCAATATTGGAGATAGCGATGTACAGTATCCAATAAACACAGCTTTCATACAATTTCAGAATAACAGACAAGTACAAAGGATCACAAAAAAACTGCAGGCAACAATATTAAGTTCTAGCTGTGCCAGAGCAAAATTATGTACAAAATCAAATCATAGCACATGTCAAGTTCTTTTCAGAGAATTCACAACTGGCATTTAGACAGGTTTAGACTAATAAGTGTTTGTAAATCAGCCATATTCAGTTCCATAACGCATTAGAATTTAGAAGCAACAAACAAGAGCGAAGTTACTATTGGTTATAACTCTGCCATCCTAAAGGATAGAAGTTTTGTACTCAAATCTACAGAACAGGATGGAAGCAACCTCCCTATTTACAAGCCCCTCATTGTAAACGAACCAGTCCAATTTACCTCAAATAAATGAATATCTAATGTCTAATACCAATGAAGCTCCTGTGATAATTTTAAAAGAACCTAGTCCCATATATAAGCAATTATGTTTCCCTTTTAATGTCTTGCCAATTTGTACAAATAAATAGTGTGTTTAGATATCAAACTTGGAGAGAACGCATGGGGAGAGGAAGAGAGGAAAGAAGAGAGAAGGGGAGGCATGGAACCGAAGGGTTTCATTTTCCTTCAAAATATCTCCAACTATGTAGGAATTTGGTTTATTAAAGAGAAAGGAAAATGGATCCCTCCTTTTGCCTCCCTTTCCCCTTACCCAACACCCTATATACAAAAAAGCTTTGACACTCGGAATCTTCATTTTTTTTCTCAAGTGTGTTGGACACTTTCCACAAAGACGTGGGTACAAATACTTCATTTTAAGCTAATAACATGCAAAAAATACTGAAAAATAGCCGATTCTGACAGTTAGATACACACTTGTCTCGAATAATGGACACTAAACCCGAGCCACATGGCACAAAAGGGAATTTAGATCCGTTCACTCTCCATCCAAATATGATCCAAACAATGTGCAAGCAAGTGGTGAACAACGGATATTTATAGAGACAGACCCAAATACGCACAAACACTTAAAAAAACACAGATGTCAAGAAAGATAAAATTTTGTTCTCAACATTGCCAACCAGCACAATCAAGTAAACCTAATTGCTCTTGAAAATCATTGTTATTATGCTAGCAAAACACAACTAACGATAAACATAAACACAAAAAAGCCGCCACACCACATCTCTCCCCAAAAATCCGACAACCACTTCCTAAGCCAATGATATATCAACAACTTTATGTAATGCTATAAAGTAACCCAAATTATTAGAAAAGATTGTCTACTTTTATAATAAAAGTAGACGAACTCTTTGCCACCTAAATCGAACCAGAGATTTATATCCCTGTATATCCCTTTGTTGGGTCAGCGCGGCTCCATCTACTTTTACGATAAGAAATAGACGGTCTCTCCCAAGACATTCCGAGCAAAGAAAAACAGCGTGGCGAAACACTAATAGAAGCTATTCAGAAGATAACAAGGAGAGTATACCTTTCAAGCTTTTCTTGGACTTGCACAAAGGGCACCTAGCATGCTTCATTGAAGTTAAAGACAACATTGTTCCACATAAGTCACAGAACAAAAAGTCACGCCTTTTGTAATACTCCATGTCCTGAATTAGACACATCAAATGTTCAAATGGGCACAGTATTTTCACACTTAATATGGTTTCCAAAATAAAATGATCAAATGATTAACAAATATTCCCAGTTAATTCAATAAGGATGTGACCAAAAACCCAGTAAAATGTAAAATCAGCATGGTCAACAAAAATGAACAAATAAAAAGTTTTTTTTTTTTTTTGATATAGAACAAATAAAAAGTTAAATTCTTCTTCTATTATAGGATGGCAAACTACAAGTAAAAATGAAATTAAATAAATGGTGAAATAGAGGGAAAGGGAGAAGCATAATACTGACCGGAAGAGCAGAGTGTATAAGAGAGGAGAGACACGGGCCACACGGCTAAGCTAGGGGTTTAAGGAATGAGAGCGCCACACTAAACTCTAAAACCTCTTCATGAATTATTACACCCAAAGAGAAAAGCAAATAAAAAGCTTTAATTATTTTTGTTTTTTAGTTTTAGTAGCCGTTTAGTTGACAACTAAAATTAGGCCGGTCATGTTTTTAACGAGTTAAGGAAAAATTACTAAAAACTACTCATAAATTTGCCGAATTTTAAAATTACTACTGTATATTTTAAAAATTTAAGCTAAAATAGTAAAATGGGGGAAAACAATAAACAATGTAAATTTTATTATTTTTTGTATAATAAACATCTTTGTTATAGACCTTGAACCATAAGTCACATATTGTACACGCTTGTAAAAAATTATTAAGCACAAAATTTCAACCATCAAGTACTTTGAACATGTCAATTAGTAATTATTTTAATATTCGTGAAGAACATGAAGTTTGATTAGTTACATATATGAAATAATGGGTAAAAAAAAAGAGGTATACATTTTGAAAATTATTCCATATATCATTCACTCGAATGAAATTTTGGAGTTGCATAACACCTACAATTGGAAAAAGGAAACAATTTTATGATAATTGTGTCAATCTATGTTACTCTTATAAGGGAAGCCACCTTATGGGATATAAATTAATGTTTAGACGATTCTACCCTTATTTATCAAATAGAAGATGATCATATTGTAAGGCTAATAATGTCAAACCAAAAAACAAACTCCCTCACTTCCCAGTCAACTTGCAGCGGTTCTTTCGTATTCTCCCACTCCCCAACATTTGTGATTCATATCTCCCAGTATCACGTCCCCCCATCTAATATCTAATACTCCCTCTATTTCCACCAATTCTTTACATTTGACTTTTGACACTATTTGAGGACATACTTTGACCGTTACTAAATCAAAATATATAATTTAAAAAATAAAAAAATTATAATCATATAAAAGTATTTTTAAATA
>CAAKMY010042127.1:0-11962 GCA_901111285.1 Corrigiola litoralis
AGGAAGTAAGAGGGAGTCGGTCGTTTTTTTTTTTTTGTTAACAAATTGGAAAACACGCTCCTTGGATTGATTACCAAAGGAGCAATCCATATCATCTCCGTAGTTCCTGGTCTTCTGAGAGTTAGCCTCTTGGTCGAAAGGGATCTTGTCAACAAGCATAGGTTCTGAAGTATCAACCCCACTGAAGTTAGAATCACATGTGCCCGACACATAGTTATCACTTTTACTATCAACTCTTAACTTCTTGGAGCCCCAATCAAATGGGAGACAATTTTCAGTCTCACGACTAACTTGCTTCTCAACTATAGTGTGTATCTGGACATCCTTTTCCAAACTCCTCTGTTTGGTATCCTCTTTATACATTGAACTCCTCACATTATTCCCCAACATGGAATCCTTGGTCCCAGATGAAGAACCAGGCTCCTGAAAATGATAGGGTGGCAAATCCTCTTTCACTGATTGCAAGATACATTTACCTTTCCTCTTACCCAAAGAAATATCCAAAGGGTCAAAATTGCCTACAACCTTTGACCGATCGACTATTAACTTCTCAATGGTCTTTAACTCCCTTATCACATCTTGATTGAGGGGCTCTTTGGTTGATGCAACAATCAAATCCTCTTTAGCTTCCCCCAAAAGCCCCATCTCTTTGAGAGCTAAACCTCTCCTATAAAGAGCCTTTACATTCCCAGAATCAAAACATATAACCAAATCACAGTAACTTCGAGTCTCCGAAAAAAACTGAAGTTTGATGGAGGTAGCAGCCAAGTTTAGAACTAATGATATTGCCATATTCTTGTAGAACAACTCTTCTTCTGCGGTGTCAGCCATACCAAAGGCTAAATACTTAACACCTTTCTCGTATTTCTCATATGCTTGAGTGAACCTCCCACTCTTAAACAAGTTGTTTCCTTCCTCTTTGAACAATTGCACCTGTTGACGCCAAACACGATATCCTTTTTGGATGGTAATCATGAGTTCCTCATCCTCAAAGTCATCATCAACAAAGGTAAACAATAGAGCTGAGCAAATTTCTTCACACCCCATTATACAAAAACTATAACCCAAAACTAGACAGTAACCAAACTGTGATACCGTAAAGCACGACCCAAACGAATCAAAGTACTACACAAACGAACAAACCACAGCACCTACCGAATGAAACCAAGCAGAGCAAAGACATCCACCCTAGAGATCCTAAACTAGCCTGCGAACAGTGACTTACAATACTTAGAAAAGCACGGCAAACACCCAAACTAACCACAGGACGAAGTTAAGGAAGCCAACGTCGTTCAAGCGGAGTTGAGCCAATGCATTCCCGACGAACTTAACGTTCCGACTCTTATGATGCGATTTGTTCATAACTTATGCGGGCGTGCTCAATACGGTAATAATCACCCAACCCAAATCTTTTAAACTTTACATAATTTTCTTAACAATCATTCACTGGTTATAAATAAGTAATATCATGAATACGTAGGAAAAGAAGTATAAAGTTGTAAGAGTGAACAAGTTATCATGTGATTTTTATATTATTAATTTTTTATTTTAACATTTATGTGAAACTCTTTCTTTCCTCGATGCAATTTCTTAAATATATATATATAAGTTAATTTAGCTGGTAAGATCTTTACCAAATTGTAGCCAACATCACACTATGAAACCTGCATTCATCATAAGGCTTGGTCTTATAAAAATCAATAAGACACAAGTTATTGATAGCCACCACCTTAATATTAGAAACATACATATAATTGCAAAACAGTCTCATTTCTACCAAATATTTATCAAAGGTAGAAATTTAACAGCTAATAAAATGCTAAACGATAAATGATCATAATACAAATCGATCACTCAATGAGAATAATAAAATATGAAGCAAAATGAGTTGAAGTTGCAGAAATGCAAACTGTTTTCTATAGTAATCCTAAAGGAGGTGTCATAACAAAATAGAAATGTTTGACATTGGATAATTTACTTAAAATTAAATATGTCGAAATTCCCAGATAAGAAAAAAAATTTGTGATGATTGAGTGGAAACAAAGGTGATATACATCACCCATACAAAATACGAAGTATTGTCACTTAACCAATGCAACGCATGTGTTCCAAACTAGTCATTTAGATTTAGCACACTGACTAACCATCACAAAATGATCTCTACCACCCAGATTACTTTGATTTCTCGTAAACAAACAAGAAAATGGCTTCCAATGTCGAGATAGGAGTACATGATGTGCACGAAGATGTACATGATGTTCAGCCGGGGAGGTGTAGAGGACATCCGATGGCTTTTATGTGCACTTGCATTGCGATATGTGGATCGTATATATTTGGAGTTAGTGTAAGTTCTTTTAACTTCCTGTTATATCAAAACCAACTTAAAAATTGCAAAAACACCACTTAATGCCTTGATATAATATATACAGATAGGCTACTCATCTCCGACACAAAGTGCGATCATTAGAGATTTTGGTCTTTCCACTCATCAGGTGTGTAATCCAACTCAAATCCAAACATCATGGTCAAGTTACATAATCTAGTAGAATAAAACTCCAATAGCATGCAGGGAGTGTAAATGAAAATATATGAGATACTTAAGGGACACCCATGATGACCCCAAGAGAACATCTTTCTAGTTATGCTCGGATTCACTTACTTTGTTTACCCCGTTTTGCAATCTTGTAACCATTTTCTTGCAGTTCTCACTTTTCTGTTCCATGCTGACTTTCGGTGCCATGATTGGTGCTATAACAAGTGGCGCTATTGCAGATTTCGCTGGCCGGAAATGGGTATAAAGTGAGCTGATTAATTTTCAAGTATATATCCGGAGATTGTTACGTTTGTTTATTCATTAAAGCTAATGTGATACTTATTTGATAATTTTACAGGCAATGAGAGTGTATGCCGTAATTTGTGCAGCAGGGTGGCTGACCATATACATGGCGAAGGTTTCTACTTCTAAATTGTATTATCTTTATTGATAGACTAAGTTCGGAGAATATGTTCATAATAATTTTGTTTTGATCACTGCAGAGCTTTATAGTTCTAGATGTGGGAAGAGTAGTAGGGGGCTATGGGATTGGTGCCTTCTCCTATGTGGTATGTATATGTGCTTCTTGTTCTTTGTTATTTTGATTTTTGTGCTAGTTTTTTGTGCTCAGTGAAATTAACGGACTCACCTTACACACTTGAACACTCCAATCAACAGGTACCTGTTTATGTTGCTGAAATAGCACCTGTTCACCTTCGTGGAACACTTGCAACACTACACCAGGTAAATTTATAACACATCAGAAAGGTCACAAGCAATATCACTTAAAATGATGCAAAGGACTTGAATTTTCATATAAACCTTTCTTATGCAACTAGACTTCCCATTATAGGAAACAATCAAGGGAAACCAACTTTAAACTGATTATTAACGTCTCTTTGGGTATGATTTTGGTGAATGTTGTAGATGAAACCATTCTTGTGGGCATGAAGGGTTTAAAGGACTGATAACTAGAAGGAAACGAAACCAAACCAATTGGATAAAATTAAAGTTATGAACCTGCCCTGCCAGTGTCATGGAATTCTCAGGAGTCAAATTAAAGTTTGGTTCGAAAAATCACTTTCCCGGGCTTAGAAAGCACATAAGCACAGGTTTAAAGAATAGAATGCTTGCTTTGCAAAAATTCTTAAATTGACGAGCTATCTTACAATGAGCACTGAGCTCCCCCTTCTTAACCTGCTTGGTTAGTGGCTTAGGATCTTGTTAAGTACTTGTAGTAACACTACATAGGTCACTTAATACTTTAAAAATCCACGCTACTTCAAAGGAAGCTCCAATGATCAGCGCAAATTGTTATTGCACTTTAATTTGAACCAGAAAGTACCCGCTGCACACCTTGTAGACTGATGCCAGGAAAAAAGAAACCTGTGATTGCAATAGAGTGATTACTGTACCAATAAAAACATTACATCCTGAACTTCAAATGAGCACAAATGCCACCCTCTTTGAAGTTCTTATCTGAGGCTATATTGTCTCTGAAAGTTCACCCTTGTAATCTACAGTTTTGATCAACCCCTCATGGACAGTCTGTAGTAAGACATGAACATATTTTAAAACAAAACTGATATCGAATTAATTACAAAACCAGTGTATATAAAATCTTAGTATTTCCATAAAGTTATGGTTAGATCAATGTTTTGAGATTATCAAATAGCTTGACAACTCAGGCTAAGTGTTGATCTCTGAAAGTTCTGCCAATTTTCTGACATGCTCTTTGAAATATACTTTGATCTTGCTGTCTTGGCTTTCTCTTTCTTATTTTATCTCTAATATCATTTAATAAAAACTGTATGAGTGAGTGATCAGTACTTCATTCCTTTTTAAAAGCAAAACATCAAAATATTTTTTCATTAGAACTTTTCTGTTTTTGAGCTCACATGATGCAACTAGTTTCGGTATGATACTGAATCTAAGAGGTCATATCTATTGAACAGGTCATGATCTCTACTGGAGTGTCAGCTACGTATCTATTAGGGATATTATTATCATGGAGGACACTAGCGTTAACAGGTATCTGATGGAGCAAAAGAAATTCTGATCGTCAATCTTAAGCCTTGAGTACCGATTGTTCAAAGATGTCTGATATTTTGCATAATTCAATGAGCCACTCACTCGACAACATTTTACAGGAGCTATCCCATGTGCTATTTTCCTCTTTGGTCTTTTTCTCATTCCAGAATCTCCAAGATGGCTGGTAAGTATGCTAACCCAGGACGAACATGACATGCAATGTGATATTTCTAAAGAAACTCTGCTTGCTTTGACTACAGGCAAAACGTGGAGCAGAGGACAGGTTTAAAGCTTCACTGCAGAAACTGCGTGGAAATAAAGCAGATATAACTGATGAGGCAGCTGAGATCAACGTATTTAATCTCTATGACTTTTTTTATCAAGAAAGTGACAGATAAATAATTTTCATTACAGGACTCATATGAGGAAATTACATCTTTCAATTGACAGGATTGCATAAGGGAACTCGATCAACTTCCAAAGACAAAGATCCTTGACCTCCTTAAGGGGAGATATATACGCCCTTTTACTGTAGGTGTTGTAATGAAAATGTTTTGTTATTTAAGGTAGCATTTCCTTATCGATGAGGTTAGATGTCTCTATTTCTGTGGTTCTATATTGGAGTCGGATTTATGGTTTGCCAACAGTTTGGAGGAGTCAATGGGATCTTCTTCTACATAAGCAAAATATTTGAGGCGGCAGGTAAGAATCCTTTTTAAGTTCATCAGAGAAAAATATGCATAAAATCCTGGTTCTGATGCTGTTGCACTAAAATCATGAACTCAACACAATTAATAAACCTCACTAGTTGTATTTATGCAGGATTTTCCCCGAGGATTGGAACTATCGTATTTGCTTTGCTTCAGGTCAAGATAACTAAAATCCTTGTTCACATTCTTATGAACTCCCATTTCTGTAGAGGCCACTGCCTAGAAAATTTCACTTTGTAGGTTGTCGTCTCATCTATTGGAGCAACCTTGATTGACAAAGCAGGAAGAAAGCCATTACTTTTGGTAAGCATCAGCACCATCACCATCTATAAAAACGCATTTCCTAATAGCATTAAGTCAATAAAAATTTACAACCTCCATTCTACAGGTTTCAGCTGTAGGATTGGTTTTTGGTTGCATACTATCAGCTGTTGCCTTCTACCTCATGGTAACTTTTGAGAATTCCATATTATAGCTTTGAAACGCCGAGAGAAATAAAAACCACATATCTTTCGTGATCTAGGATCATGCGGCATCACAAAAAACAGCCGGAAAAATTGCTGCGGCTGGTTTACTGGTACAAACTCTATCAGATGTTCAGAATTATGTTGAAAATTTTCAAATAACGCTTATGAGAGCAGGTTAAAGCTCATAATATCTGTTTATCTGCAATTAGGTATGCATAACCGCCTATTCAGTCGGCATGGGACCAGTACCATGGGTCATAATGTCAGAGGTGATAGCAGAATACAACTACTGTTACTTCTCTTCAAGCTACTTACTGTCTCAGTGAACTTAATGTAGCGTTATTATTTCTGCAGATTTTTCCGATGAATGTAAAAGGACTGGCAGGAAGTGTGGCTACACTAGTCACCTGGATTGGTGCTTGGGCAGTTTCTTATTCATTCAATTTTATGATGGAATGGAGTTTATACGGTATACACTTACTTCCGGATCATACTATCTGCAGTAGTATTTTACTGTCATACGTAAAAAAATCCTGTTGTGACTTAAAACATAAGCTGAGTGAATTTGATTATTCAAGTAGAACATATGTATATCAGTTAACAAAGGAAATTTAAGGTGATCTTTGCAGTGCAATGCAAAAAATTTAATAGATTGTGCAATGGACATAAAATGAGGGTCTTTTTCTTCTTTCGAAGATATGGTTTTTACAGATGCATCACATAATAACCATATCTGTGTGCATGTATTATGTTTCTCAGGTACGTTCATTCTGTATGCAGCAGTTAATGCACTGACTATCGTATTTGTCGTCACTGTGGTACCTGAGACAAAAGGGAAAACGTTAGAGCAAATTCAGGTTGCCATTAATAAATGAAGCAAAGGCCAAAGGAGAGCCATTGTCCAGGTTGTCATGAATGCTTAAGGGTGAAGAAACCATGTAAAAAGAAAATGGTCTTTTGTATGATTGTACTGTGCTGTAACGCTAATCTCGTTGCTGTCAAATCAGTATAAGTACCACTTCCTAGCACTGTAATCGTGATGTCATGTCTGTTCTTTATTTAGTTACCAAAATTACTATAGCAAGAACATTCGGACGACTCCTTTTCATACAGATTCCCTTGAAGGATGCTTATGTTATCTTATTAATTCAACTGAACCAGGCTGTATCATTGCCTTTAGAGTTTGAATTCTTTTTTTGTTTCTGAAAGTTGGTGGATTTTGTTGTGCTTGGTTTTCAATGTTCCCTACAGTTAACCTTAAATTGAGGGCTTAAAGTGATCCTACAGACAACTTGCTGACATTTTATTTCAGAATCCTAACCTTTTTCTTCGAGTTAAGAAGTCTGGACGCGCTTACCTTTTCAGAGCATTATATTTTCTTTCGTAAAGTGTCAGATATTGTGTTAACCTTAGGATGGCATATTGATACATTAAGGTTAAATCCTGCTGAACGCAAGCAGCTGTTTCCTTGGCGTTTTTTGACATGAATGTTATCCTCCACCTTCTTAAGCAGACAACAAAAAAGTTGCTCTCCTTAAATCGGTTCAAACACTTATGATCCACGACATGCACTGAAAAACATAGCCTTTATCTTGACTGACACACCAAAAGTTGTTATTCTTTCTCCTCTAACTAATGATTCTATAACTGAGTATAGCACCGGTTGAACTATGCCTTAAAAACCTTCTTTTATATGTGTGAATGTGTTTTAAGGTGGTTGGACAAAAGGCATAGCGGATTATGAATTTCAATGTGGCAGAAAGAGACACAAGAAATTAGTTGAAGTACAAGGGACATGATGAGCTACCTCCTCAATATTTCACAGGGATAGAATTGTTTCAAGCATCAAGCTGCCTTATAGGAGACTACTGCTTGTCAAAAATATAACAGAAATGTTAACTTCAGCTCACAGACTGTGACGGTATAGGCAACTCATCCAATAACTACTTAGCGTTCTAAATTGAAGAAAGTAGAGATAACATCATTCCGGTTAGATAGAATGATGATGCCGAACTTTCATTTTTTGGATGCTCTTGCATACAAGTGAGAACCAGTTTAGTAGCAGACCACAGACCTTCAATACAGGGACCACTTAATTAGAAACTACTTCTCTATTTTACATCAGCAACTGGAAATAAGCAGTTGCAAGAACTATTAACAAGGGGTATATTGTCGTCAATACAAAGAACCATTGTTACATTCCTCGATTAAAACTTGCATTGCATAAATATCATTAGACAGATAAGAAAACTGATTTTTACACTCCCCATTTTTATTTTTACACTCCCACTCACCCCTTCCATGTGAGAGCACAGATTCCTGTGCAGGAATCTACTCCTCTCATATGAGGAGTGTAAAAATCAAATGGGGGAGTGTAAAAATCATTGCCCGACAGATAATAGCAGACATGCTTCAAGTGTATAAGAAATTAAAGCAATATCTACAAATATGTAGTCATCTCATCATCTGAAGAGTAATTAGATAATAGGCTAACAAGTATCAAGTTTACCAGTTCTTAAACCTTCTTTTGTGAGTTTGATAATATCTGGTTTATCACCTATTTGATTGAAAGTCGAAACATACAATCAAAGCTAAATCCACTTCCATGAAATCGGCAGTCATGTTGTCTCTAATTATTTTGATTTGGCCGGGTGGTTTTTACTGACTATCAGGGGCATTGTTCTCAATGGCCTTTTGAAGTAAAGGTGCTAACCTGTAATAGAGCTAATGCTCTTATATTAATCCAGTAGCATATGGGGCTCTAATTGCATCAACTAACTCAAACTTTCCAAGGTCGCAAAGCAAATGACAATATATTTGTTGCTGCAAATTTGAACCTGTAATAACTTTAGGAGGAGCAATGCAGGTAAAAAGAACTGGGACTGACTTGCCATGTTGCCTAAAAGAGGCAAGGCCGTGACCGCTATTGCTTTGAAGTCATTAACCCACCTTGAGTAACAGTTACATTGCCTACACATATGATAAGCTCTTGTTGATCGTTGGNNGGGGGGAATGACCTGCAAATGCTCATCAATGAACTCGTCATCTAGAGCACAAACTCATAAGTAACCAATTATTCGAGCGAAGCACAAGCTTCTGTAGAAAATATATACCACATGAAGTATATGAGAGCTGAGTTGATGGAGAGTTCATCTCAGCCTTCACTGCAAATCTTGGGGTGTGCTCATGTATGAGAGCTGAGTTGATGGCACTCGCACAAGGACTGGAACTTAGCTGGCAAATGGGGTTTCGGAAGGTGATGATGTGATAATGCTGGATGTGTTAAGCTCATGAAGGAAGATGTTGTCAGCCATGGACCTAACAAGCATGTTATAGATCGTTGTCGCCATTTTATGTACAAGGAGGGGTGGCAAGTGGTGATTAATCACACTTGTTGGGAAGCAAACTTTGCGGCTGATTGGTTAGCCAATATAATATGGGGGTTGAGCATTGGGCTAGGTTCACAACCATGGCTTCCCCTCCTAGGGAGCTTGCTGCTATCCTACATGAGTGTATTAGTGGCGTGGCTAGGCCACGTCAAGTTCTCATTTAGTTTTTCTTTCAAGCTTTCTGGGGTTAAGTCCTTTGTTTTGTACCCAAAAAAAAAAAGAAAATGTATACCACATATAATTAATTGTTGGCTTTTTTCTCAAATTTAATTCTAGTCAGTCAAAAATATGTGTTATGGGTTATAACTAATTATTGTATGTGCTAGCGAGTGAACCCTTTTATTATTACGTTGGAATCAGATTGCTTTGATATATGATAATCGATTTGATAATCTGAGGTCTAAGGCCTAAATTTACATAAGCTCCCTAGGGTTCCAAGTCAAGTCCTTGATTTATATGCCTTTATTATTAGAGTCTGGCTTCGTCTACTTTTAACATAAAGGTGTACAAACAATTGTCATTCTAACTTTATAATTTAGCAAACAACTGTTTCTTAGCAGAGTTTTTTTGTTTTTTTTTTTTTGGGTACAGTTCTTGGCTACAAAAGGAAGGTGTACAAATATAAAATCCTACTTTACCGCATGCAAATCCTATACAAAAGGAATAGATTACACAGCAAAGGAAATTAAAGATTTTTTGTGTAATTCAGCAGACAGTAACAGTAACATATGTTAACACTAAGCGCCCGACTGTCCATATCACTCACTTCCCTCCCAAAACCTTTATAAGATAATAATTACCGCATATTTACTCCTGCGATTATCTTTCCATAACACCCCATCAATCTTTTCTCCAAGATTTTACGCAATATTTTCCTTTTACATAGTCGCATTACAGAACCTACCAAATTTATATAAATATGGAAGAAGAAAAGGGCAATATGGAGGGTTTTTTACGTGGGGATTGTACTGAAATCTTGGGGTACGAGAGCATGGTTGAGAAGATGGACGTTGGAGATTTCTTTGCACTACTGGAGAAAGAAAGCAGAAGTGATCGAGGGTGTGAAGAGAAGAAGGTAGAAGATATGGAGTTAAAGATTTTCCCGCCTTTGTTAACGACTTTGAATGTAAATGGACGTCCAAGATTCAGTTTCAAGAAAGTGACTGATGAAGATGGACGACTGAGGGTTAGTATGGTGCGTAATGACAGTAAGAAGTGTGCCTTACACTGTAGTAGGAATGATGGTCGGTTGAGAATGTGGTTCGACGATGATGATGACGATCAAGAGGGTGCTAATATTGAAGATAATGTGGAGAATCATGATCATGATCATGATCAAGAGCCAAGAGGGTGATAGTAATGAGTGTGAAACTGAAAATTAAGAAGGGGTTTAGATTAGTCATAGAAATATTTGTTGGTTGGTTCATCATTTACTAGTTATTCTTGCTAATTATTAGATGAGTTTGTTTCTTGGTTAACATTGATACGACGGAAGGCAAAGCATAGCATGTACTAGAGATAGACAAAGAGTGTCAAAATTAAAGTCAGTTGTAAATTGACTTTGGTTAGACGATTCTGTACGTAATTACATCATTTTTGAAGAGTAATGTTAATTATTCCTCTAGTTTTAACCAACAGGTTAGCCGTTAATGTTGTTTTGATTTGTTTATGGGATTAATTTTCTTTTCTATTTTTTCTTGGAGCTGTAATAGATTTCATTTTCTGTATATGTATTTTAATGAAGTCAAACCTTGCATGCAATGCAATGCGATGTGATGTATTTACATACGGAGTATAATTTATAAAGCTTCTATTCTTCTTTTTTTTTTTTTTTCCTCCCCAAAAGCAAATTTATATCCCTTTCTCAACTTTGGGAGAAGCTAGAAAGATGCACACATGAAAACCTCATATCTACTCTTTCCAGTATCTTTCCATAATACCCCCATCAATCTTTTGTCCAAGATTTTACTCATTATTCGACCTTTACTTTTTTCTAATACGTCATTGCATTATTTCCTTGACATAACTTCATTACAGAATCTAGCAAATTAAACATATACACCGTACGTATATGTTAGAGCAACCCATAAAATCTTGGTTAAATTCCCATCAAACAATTTTTTTTCTCTGAAAATATATATGGAAGAAAATCATAAGAGCAATGTGAAAGGTTTTTTACGTGCGGATTGTACTGAAAATCTGGGGTATGAGAGCATGATTGAGAAGATGGACGTCCGACATTTCCCGACACTACTGGAGAAAGAAAGCAGAAATTAAGTGTGTGAAGAATAGAAGAAAATAGAAAATATGGAGTTAAAGATTTTCCCGCCTTTATAAACGACTTTGAAAATTAATGGACGGCCAAGATTCAGTTTCAAGAAAGTGACCGATGAAGATGGACAGATGATAGTTTTTTTTTTTTTTTTTGAAACAGGACACAGCTGAGAGTTACTTTGGTGCGTAATGATGGTAAGAAGTCTGACCTACGGTGTAGTAGGAATGATGGTCAGTTAAGAATGTGGTTCGTCGGATTGGTTGATGATGACGATCAAGAGGGTGCTATGGACGAACATGATCATGATATTGATCAAGAGGCCGAGAGGGTGATAATAAGAGTTAAGCACTCAGTTGGGTATTAAAGTTTGCAAAATATAACAAATTGGGTATTGAACTTCAAAACGTAACAAATCGGGTATTGAAGTGGAGGAAATGACCATGCTACCCCTTTGAACATAAAACACCCAAAATCAACCCATCATTTTTCCCCCACCCCTCTCTTTCCTCTTCTCCCCACGACTGTTACTGCCACTACCGCCCACCACCACCCCTGCC
>CAAKMY010042128.1:0-17671 GCA_901111285.1 Corrigiola litoralis
TGGGTCTTAACGTGAGAAGTGAAAATACTCATCTACGAAGAATTTTGCTCATCTGAAACTTTTTTTGCTCATCTGGAAAAAAAAATTACTCATCTACGAAATTTTTTTTGCTCATCTACAAAAAATTTTGCTCATCTATTTTTTTTGCTCATATAAAAAAAAAATTGCTCATCTATTTTTTTATATTTTTGCTCATTTACAATTTTTTTTTTGCTCATCTACAAACTTTTTTTGCTCATCTACCAAATTTTTTGCTCATCTGGATGACCATTTTCACTTCTCACGTTAAGCACCATTTTCACATGATCCCCCCCCCCTCTCTCTCTCTCTCTCTAGTGTAATTGCACTATACGCGGATAGTTACTATAGTCCAATTTGGCGTACCTTATTATCTTGTCCTGGACACAAGTTTTTCTTATTCAAAAATCATAATAATGACATTTAGATTTACTTGACACAACAATTACCATTGAGAAAATATGTCATCTCGAGGTAAGTTTAGTTTCCCTTATAAAAAGTGCTTTAAATCTATATAAAAGTACAGAGAGATATTTACCTATTGACTAGTAAAATGATATTCTAGTTAAATTACTTTTTTTTTGTTTGATAATAGTAAATTTACTATTGTTGATAAGACATCTTAGGGTCTTCCAAGGCTCTTTCCCTCAGAATCCTTTATCCATATAAATTATGTCCTTGTCGGTCATTTAAGGAGAACCATTGAATAAACTAATCATTTGCCTCATCTCTCTCCGTTTATTCACCTTAGGATCCACACTCCCCATACTCTCTCTGCCCTCTGGTTTTTCTAGTATTACCCTTTCGCCTTTTCTACTTCTTACAAGTTCCCACTTCTTCCCTGCCCCCTCACATTCTTCTCTTTCAGTTCACTTTCAGCTTCCTGTTGTTTGAGAGCAATATAATAAAACTTAGAAACCTGAATCATCAGTGGCAATAACAAAAAAGGAAAGCCTAGTTTAGCATATAAACTCACCATTTCGTTTATCTCAGCTTCCGCAAATGCTTTACCATCAACAAGCATGCTCCAAGCCACCTTGTTGATTTGCAAAGAGATGCGCATGGCATAAGAGGGGCTTTTGTTCTTTTCTTTCTCCATCAATCTTAATTCAGCAGCTTTCTGCAACGCCGTTCTTAAACAGGCTGAAGCTTCCTTTCTCGACTTCTGCACATTCCCAAGCTCATTCTTCAGTCTGTGCACCTGTAAAGAGTGAAGAACACCTCATCAGAAAGGTAAACTGAAATTATTACAAAAAGAATCATGTGCTATGAGTATTTCTGGCACGTGTCTCAATATCATAAGTTATCAACAGATAACAGCAGAAACTACCACCATCTTCTAGAAAGATAACATCATATGTGTCGCACATTCCTCCCCCCCCCCCCCCCCNNAAAAAAAAAAAAAGAGAGAGAGAGGGGACAGGCTCAGAGATAAGCTAAATCCTATGGAAAAAGGAGAGTATAGAAAAAAAGAAGAAAAACACATGTGACGTGTCTCTTTGAATATGCGCAAAGAAAACTCTTGAGTGATAGCAAAGACTTCCATCAGAAATTGATAAAAAAAATTTTAGTGCTCATGAAGGGAAATTTGATGTCAATATAATTCGAGTATCAGAAGCTTGGTCAATCATACCTTACAGCTCCTCTACACAAATAGTCCCTGCTGATGCAACAAACTTTACACCAAAAAAGGGACATCTTAAGTATGGGAAAACGTCTTACAAAAGGCTTAATGATATGATAAAACAGATGTTTCCATTAACTATTGTGCACCACAACCACAGCAGTCACGCCTCTTTTACAAAAAAAGATGATTGTAAGCACAATTTTGAGGATCCATTTTATCATACATTTTTTGTGATTGAGCAGCCGTAAACCAAGAGATCTAAAAAATTACAGGAGTCAGGACTTCCAACATGAGTACATTACCATTTCCAAAATAGCATAATTATACCGTAACAAACTTTAATTAGTAGCAGCAGCAGATATTAAATGTAAACTAGTTTCAGGAATTCAGATAGCACACCAGAGTGGATTTTCCACCAGTTATCATCCATAAATCTCCTTCTTTCTCCAGTACTTGGTCGCCAGATGCATCATTGATGAGGGATAATTTCATGATGTCATCAAGAAGCAGCTTTTTCTCACGCTCTTTCTGCTCAAGGCTAATTCTAGCAAGTTCTACTTCTTCAACGCCATCAGGAACCACCTCATCTGCCTCTTCTTCAACATCATCATCGTCTTCACAAGGATATGACAGACTACTCTTCCTAGGCCTATATACAGAAAGCATTTAGTAGCAATCACAATAGTCCAAGGCATCCAAAAGTCTGAACTCCCCTTAAAGTTACCATATCCTTTTTATTTTTTGCAAAAAAACTCAAAAGTAGACACCACATAATGCAAGCCAGTTTCTCAGAGCAAGAACCCATCTAAAGAAAGTTTGTACTGAAAGTTCAGACAACATGAGAAGAAGCATCATACTTAGGGGGTCTTGCAAAGAGAAGATTGGTTAATACGTCCAACATAACTTGAAACTGCCTGGAAGTCATTGATGCCGTAATATTGTGAGAATTGAAAGTTAACTCTTTAAGCGGCTTCACCTGCAGTAAAATGGAAAGAAGAAGAAGAAGAAGAAGCAAGGCAATAAGCAATCACACAACTATTTAAAGACAATAGCAGCTGGAATCATATAGTAGTATTACAGATATGGTAGGTTTTGGAAAATAAAAACTGCTAAGAAACAGATTCAAAAGTAGAATTGTGTACCTTCAATTCTGGAGTCCCACCTTTATGCCTTGTATATCGGAAATACATGTCACAGGGCATAAAAACTCTTTCAAGCAAAGCACCAGTACGTTTCACTTTGGGAGAGCTTCTACGAATTTTTGGAAGCCACTGCAGCCCAGCCCCTGGGTCAACATCAGTAGGGGCAACATGAGCCTGGACATGCTCTAACATTGCAGACAACTCCGTACGTTTCCATGTCATTTCAGGTCCAGATTCAGGGATTTTTATGTTGTCCGAACCAAGGGCTTGTTCGATCACCTCATAGCCTACCTGAAGGACTGAATGGAATGAACGTGCTAAAACACGGCCACTAACAGCAGCAAGCAGAAATCTGCCCTGTAGAAAATAAGTGCCAACTTTAGCGAGAAAGACAAGAGCTCAACCTCTAACCATCTATACTGACTAAAATCATGAATCTGGATCTGCAAATATGGAATGGAAAGCAAGAGACCTAGTTTCTTGTAGGTGTACAATTCTGCTATCGCAAAATCAATTGCTATGACATTTTTGGAAAGATGTGCAACCTTATTTTCTTCTCACTCACCCCCCATGCAAATATAGATAAACAAAGCATCATATTACTTTCATTATTATTCTTGTTATTTCATATTGTTTTCTTTAAAACTTTCCAACTTTAAAATTTATTATATTTGAAACATGGTTTTCCTCATTTGGACAATTCTTCATGAGGATCCATGCTAGCCGACCCAAAAATTGTGTGGGGCTAAGGCTTTGTTCTAGTTGTAAACAAAGCATCTTATAACTACAAAAAGTTACATAACCAGCATACGAGAAAGCATATATGCAATAACAAATGCACTGATCAAGTCCAATCATGGAAAATAATTGAGAAATAGTTTAAAAGACAGAAAAAGAGAAGGAGTGTTATTCACTTCCCCAAAAAAGAAAAAGAAAAGTCAAAAATAATCATAGAAAGACTTGACACTGATTTTTCTTTAAAAATGCTGATGGGTCGACATTAACCTATATCAAAGTGGATTTGAAGGCAACAGGTGACCTAATCATTGAGGTGCTGCGTGCAAATCTAAGAACTTACATTTGCTTCTTCTGAATGAAGATTGAATTGTGGCTCAATAACATTGACCATAAAATGACGAGTCCCCTCTTCCTCCGAGTCATTCATATTTACACTGTTTGCTGTTCAATGAAAGGAAAGGCATTCTTGTTATTAAATAGAATAATCCACCTAAAAGATTTCAGTGGAATATTCATCACATAAGTGTTTAAAATTTATAATTAATTCCCCCACCCTTGAGTCCTTTTTGAGGAAGAACAAAAATGAAGATAAAGACAACATTTAAGGAGCGCAAATCTTTCCAATTCAAATTGATAGAACAAATGAAAAAATAATTTGTAAACTAAATCTGATTGCAAAGATCTATGGTTGGCAAACTCATATATTTTGGTAAAGCTACAATCATACCAATGGAAATTGCTGAAACACCCTCTGTTTTAGCTGGATGCGGTGGAGAAGAAAGTGATCCTGGATTCTCAGCCTGCTTTGGAGAAGAGGAATTTTCGCCAGCTGTAACACCAGGCTTCAAGGTGTTATCTTGCGGTTTATCTATCTCATCAAGTCTTTGTTTCTCCTCGAGCAATTTCCTTTGCGCATACTGGCGAGATGGAGAAGGCTTAGATGGAGCAAATGCATTAGATAATCCGCCAACCCAGGACCAAACAGCATCTCGATTCTCAATGGTCCAAAGAAGTTTAAGGCCATAAACAAAAACACGCTGACAATTGTCAGCGATCACCACATTATAGCCATCATCATCGCTAGGGTCAGACCGTGTGCGCTCATCACTATCACTCCCATTTTCAAATTCGGACCTTACATACGTCATCTCAAGATTTTTCCTGCCAGCTTCTTGCCAAGTCAGCAACCTTGCAGGATCTGCCTTCGGAGCTTGTTTTCTAATTGTAAAATAATCACATGATAACAGAAAACCATCATCACGAGGCCTTTCAACACCAACACCCACGTAGCTGCTCTTTTCATTGATACCTTTATCTGTAGAAGCAGATTGTGAACCTTTTCTAGTCATCCGAACCACTGAGGAAACACTAGTGCAATCCTCCCGGTCCAGATATACCTTGGGCACATGCAATTCAAATCCTTGATAAACAAGATCAAGAGGCTCACGCTTGCTCTCAAAAGTATACTTTTGTTTTCCACGGCTATTGCACATTTCAAATTTCAACTTTGACATCTTAAACGTAAGTCCCTTGGCAGGATCATCACTATCCAATGGCATGTGCTTTATACAAGTTGGTGTAGAATCAACTCTGAGCATAAACTCTGTCATCACCCTGTCTAGAGACAAATTGCCTGATCTTGGCGCTCTAGCAACTCCATAACGAGGCCATCTAGAAAAGGTACGCAATTTATAGGGAGGAAGATAATTCAAATTCCAGAACCTTATAATCCATGCCAAATCATGAGCACCAAGTTTTATAATAGGATAGCGACCTTCTGAATCAAGAGTTGAGGCATTGACAGGGCCACCAGGTATACTGCCATCATTGCCACCAGAAGATTGTGATGGATTCTCAGGAACAGGTGGTCTAAGAGAGAGATTCCACCGTAGAGAGAGCGAGGTTGACCTGAAGGGATCAAATATTTTCTCATGGGGTTTCCCTTCATCGGGAAGTGCAAAAAGATAATGATTTAATGGAGTTCCGGAATCACACTCCCAATCCATATTAACCTCCAGCGTAAAAGATGGGGCCTCAATAATAGGAACAACTACACCAGCAGGAAGTTTCAAGCCACGACTTTTCGCCAAATTTTCCAAGCTACTAGTCAAAACCTTAAAGTCCTTAACAGAGGCAGTTATGCGACCATCTGACTGATGGATTTCCATGTAACCAGTCAAAATTTGAAGTTTATCAAGTTTCTCATAAGGATCAGTAGTTGCAAGGACCACCCAACGGTTTTCAGAAAAGAATAGAGAAACATGTCCATGCATATAGTTTCTCATTTCATCCCACCAAGGTAAGCTTTTTTCCTTCTTTGGCGGAGCAGTCGGAGGATTAGGATTCCTGACACTCAGGTTAGCCCTGCGAAGAGCCACTGTGAACGCATAACTTAAATCAGTAAATACAGGCTCATAACCTACTCCAAATGAAACCTCCCCTTTCTGGAAATGTAAGGGAAGATCCAAAAATGTTTTCATGGGTGGGGTTGTTCCACTTGCTGAGCGAAGCAAGTCAACTTTTCTCCATTTTCCAACATACACATCTTGGTTCATCTGAGGCTGGAATGGAGTTGCCTGCAGTAGTGCAAAAAATGCATTAGAACCACTTAACATAGGCAAGCCAGTGAGGCACTTCTGGTGAAAATATGGCCACTTATTCCACTACTTTGTTCGCTCTGCTCAAACTTTTTGGCTCTCACAGTGGATACGGGATTGCCTTTCTTCAACTTGATTATAACACGAACGTTTAAAAAGTGGTAAAGAAAGAAAACCCATGTCCCCCCGCTCCGTTCACTTCAGTGTACACTCATGTCTAAAGTTGGTTTTTCTCCAAGGATTAAAACAGAGAGGTAAGCCAAGAGGACCTTTGTCCCCTGTTCTTTACACTTTAAGAGTACATTCATGTCTTAAGTTAGTCGTCTTAGGTCAAGGAAAAAAAGGTCTATTCATTAATTCAATAGATGGTGTAATAAACGAGGTTCTTGTCTATCACCTGCAACTGCTAGATGACACTACTTTTTTCTTTTTAAATGTTTGTAAAATTTGATCTACCAAATCTAGTTTTATCGGCTTAGGAAGAACTTCCAGCAATCTGGTGTGAAAGGCTTACAACAAGACAGTAGGTACTCTCAAGACAAACTTTAGCTTCAAACAACTAAGAAAAAAAACGAAATTAAGAAATTGCCAGAACTACTAATATTCTTACCTGCTGCGCTAGCACTAGGCAACCCTCACATCTACCAGATGTAGCTGCTAACATAGGATATGTGTAATTTCTTATCTGGACAACAAGTGATCCAGTCCGTAAGATCATATTGCTTCCATACAATTTAGAGAATGGTATATCATTCTCTTTCGCAACAGGATCAAGTCTCTTTACTACTTCTATCATCCCCTCCTCACCACCTTCGATTTTTATTAAGGTAAGATCCAAGTCTGTGGCGGTAATGGAAAAAAGAGATGTTCTAGCTTTGCTGGGCTTGAAACCTGCCTGGAATCCCTCCCTACAGGCTCCAGATCCCTCAGAGGCCACAAGTTTCTGGCATGCTTTGTAGTACGATTGAAATGACTGCTTGTAGATGTCTTCCTTCATGTTCTGGATGGCAGAAGAATCTTGCAGATCTATGTCAACCCCATTGTACTGTACCCTTTTGACTGAGGTAGCATCACTAGTATCAGCTGCAGTTGTAGACCGGTCACCTTTGGAGATCAGCTCTTCAAAAAAATTCAACCTAACAGCTAACTCACGAGCCTCATTCTTCAACAGTTGATAATGTTCATCAAGCCAACCCTGCATTGGCTCCTCTTCAATATCAACAGTCAGCTTACGTATGCAAAACTTGATAGTGCCTAATTTCGAAGAACTAGCTTTTTTGGGTTTAGAACTCTCTTTTTTAACGGGAAAAATCAATTTCTTTTTAGCAGCTAAAATAAGCTTCAATGCCCTTAACATATCCTCAACAGAATCATCGATGGCACGCAACTCCAACCTGTACGGCAAGCAAATGTGAACATCAAGGCCTTGAATCACCCAATCCCATGTGGTGACTGAAGTAACATCAGGACCATTTGATGTCTTAGGAATGCGAGACATCTGCATCCGACTACTTCTAAAAATTCTACAACCATTAAAACAAAGCATTAGCCCCTCAAGGAGCACCCCAATGCGTGCATTCTCAGAAAATATCGATTGGACTTTTACAGTTGCTTCGACACCATCTCCAGCTGCTGCTGATATACTAAGCATTTCCACATCAACAGCAAATACTGATTCCTTTTTCTTGTGGTGCTTATGTCCAGATTCTACAAGAATTTCCTTCCCTTGTTCAGAGTGGGTCGTAGAAGAGGCACTTTCCTTATTTTCATCATTAGCTTCTTTGAGCTTCTGTTTATGTACCAGTAACTTCAAGTGTAACATAAGCTCAAAAAGTGATATATGTACATCTGGCTCCCATCGAACTGTAATATCAGTAGCACTGAAAAGAGAGCAGACAGCTATATCCTTGAGACCTCCAGAACGACGTACAAATTTTGCATTTTGCATATCAAGCAGAAGTACCTTTGTCCCGAGAATATGGTCATCTGGGTGTTCCTGATAGATTGACCTAGCTCTTTCAAGTTCCAACTGGGTGGACTGTTTGTCCTTGTCCAAACACACACTGAGATGTAAGATCTCGAGAGATACAGAGTACTTCAACTTTTTGCATTCATCTGAAAGAGTGGAATAGACTTTTGCAGTTCTTGTGGTACCATCAGCAGACAGAGTGACTACAAAACGACCTCCCCGAGATCCATAATTTACACGCTTGGGATCTTCAATGATTGCATTTTCCAAGCCAACATCAGCACAAAAGTTCACAGAACATCGCTCAAGAGTAAGTTTCAAAAACCGAGTCCCTTTTCCTGATGATTTTGATGATCGTCCACCCCGAACTTGATTTTTCTTGCCAGCACCAGAAATGTTTTTAAAAAGAGCAAGGAAGGCTAATGAAGTTACTACAAGCGATTCCACACGTCTCATCGTGAAATATACGCCCATACCAGTCACATCAACTGTAAGAGCCAATACAGACTTTGCACCATCTTCAGGAAGCATATCAATATCCTTTTTGCCCCAGTCCAGACTAACCTTTGCTATGTGCAGTAAACATCCCGAGTTAGTTTCGACACCAAAAAGAGATTCCTTCAAGCATTCTTGATATTCATCGGCCAGATGCAAATTCAATTCACCAAATTCTGCATGAACTGCAGTTCCCTTGCCAGAAATATTATTCGCAAAAACGTGTGAAGATTGTGAGCAACCCTAACATATAAAAGTATGAATGTCAATAACATAAGCAAATGCATCATTTCAAATTTTCATGGAACGAGATTTTGGTAGAATGAAAAATTTTATTAGGGAAAGCATTGACTTTAAGAGGAAAATACTATCAAAGAGGGAAGAAGAAAGTAAGGATATGTTCCGGAGCAAAGCAAGTCTGGCAGCCAAAAAGCACATAGAATTTGCAATAGAAGTATCAAGGGACTACAGAAGGGCTTCAGTGTTGTCCAACTTAAAAAATGCACAGAGATAAATAGAGAGAATTATTGACAAGAGGTCCAGTTTGTATATGTACATGCAAACTGGCAAAGTTCGTTTGAGCTAGAGAAGTAGAAAAACGTCAGAAGGAAGGCTTCCAAATTGGATAAGCCAAGAATTGTCCTGTTATTCAGCTTAAAATGTCCAGGGTAGGATTCCATGTTTAACTGGTCAACTACTCAGCTTTAGCAGGCATGTGAGCAACTATAAGAACTGAAAATTTAACAGCAGAATTCCCGAAAAACATAAACCAGAAGGACAGAATACAAGGCTTAACAACAAATAGCTCACACATGTCACAAAAGAGCTTCAATAAACACTTTTAACTTTTCTTCTATAGCCGACATACTTAGTTGCAATAACAATGTCCAAAGAGTATGGAAACAATAACCTTTATCTATTCTCGGCATAGTTGGAAGGCATACCAATGCGAAATATAGAAATAACTACTGCTTACGTGGTAGAGAGGTGAACCACTCATATTATAGAGGACTATGGTCATCTCGGGGGCTGAAACTGTACAAGTCCACATAATAGCCTTGGATACTGTTGACTTTGGTTTCTCGACACGTGATGTAACTTCCTCTTTAAGCACCACCTTTTTCTTGTTGGCAAAGTGCAGGCGCATCCACGGTTCCAATAGACTCAATATCAAGTTACATACAGTACCCCCAAGCTTTACATCAATCTCAGCCCTAACAGGTGAAGTTGGCTGAAAACATCCACATCAATAAACTTTCAAAATGGAGAAAAAATTTAAGAAAGAAGAAATTTAAATCAAGCTTCCTTTGCGGTCAACAAAGCATAAAGAGAAATGACTAAAATTATATAATTGTGCCAATTAAAATCAACAAACAGTAAAGAATTTTGTTAATTTATTTTCCTTTTTATTCATGTAAATTTTTTTGATCATGTACTTTTTTGGTTTAGGTTTAGATCAACTACTCTTCTGGATATTCTCACTGCGTATAAATTTAAAAATCAAAATTCATGAAACAGAACCAAATACATGATATTAAGAATCAACATGCATCAGATACCCACCTAACACTTCCTTTTTTTCCAATCTATGTTGATTTTACATCAAACGCCACCTGACATGTTTCCTATATTCTTTTCAGATTCTAGACAGGTTAATGTGATTATGTGACAGCTTTACCAGTTATAGCAAATATGAAGAAAACAAATACCAATGATCATTGCGTTAGCCAAACCACAAGCATTACCAACAGAACAAAAGCTATAAGAGACTTGCTCTCGGCCAATCAAAAATACCTGTAAGGGGATGTACACAGAAGAACCAACATTGACCCGTAGAATTTCCAATATAGAAGTGTCTCGGTCTTTCAACAGCTGGAAGGAAAAAGAGGGAGAAAAGAAATAAATAATTAGAAAACAGCAACCAACATTTTAGTGGCTAATAAAAACACGTGCAAATATTAACTCATCAAAACCATACATGAATTTCACTGAAATCCAGTTGAATGTCAAGACGAGCACTCTCCCCAACATCTTCACTAGATCGTGACTTTATGCTTTTCAGTTGTATACCCTTAATATGATTCTCCACTGAGAGACCTTGTCCTTGATGCTCAAACCTTACTCCCAATTTCGGCAGACTGAAGGAAGCCTGATAAAGTAGCATTAGAGAGAAGCATGATACAACTGTAGTTCCTAGAACAAGTAATAATGGGCAGAAAAGAAGGATTATAGTCGAAATAACAAGGAATCTTTATCAAAAAGTAAAAAAGAGAAAAGGAGAAGAAAAAAATGTACCACTAATAAACCCAAGAGAGATGGGATGAGAAAGGAAAACAGGTTACCAGTAAATTACCAAAAAATCAGATGCTTCAAGAGTAGTATAGATATAAGGACATACTGCATGACTGCATGTTTACAGCAAGAAAGAGGAAACTCGAACTCATGTTTCAGTAAAGTCTATTCATTTTGCAATTTTCTTATGGAATGCCCTATGTTAAGTAGTAACCCTATCAAACTCGACCAAACTATTGACATCTATAGCTCACAAGTTGGAAGTGCTAATTTCACCCATAATTTCAGCCAAGTTCTAGGTGATATTAGCCTATTAGGAATAATCCAAGTCCTTTGGATATTTAGAAACTGCTTTTCCTTTGGTAGAATTTTTGGTTTGCCAGAAATAAGTTTATTAAATGAGTCCACTACTTACTGATAGCATTATTGTCATTACACACCAAGCATTTTTATTGGAACCAGCTGAAAAAATTTGATCTTAATAATTCGGATCCATGGCTTGGCACTGTTTCGAAGATTATCTCCCAAATGAATACACCAAGAGAAGGAAGTGTTTTAGTCTAAAACCCCGATAGGATTTTCAAATTAGATTTTGATGGTTCCAAATGTCAAGACAGTTCTTCCAGTATTGGTTTTACTATAAGAAACCATTATGGTGTTCGCAGGCTATTTGGAGCTTAGGTGTGTTGAAAACTTAATGTACTCCAAGCTGAAGCATTAGCTTTAAGGAGAGGGGTCCGTGCAACTAAATTTTACAAATCCATAAGTTAGTAATTGAAGGTGACAATCTGTGTATTATTCAAGCCCTTCCCTCTGACTGGAAAGACCCTTGGACTATTGCTAACATTATAGAAGATGTGCGAAAGGACATCTCCACTTTTAATGATATCATTCTTTTTGTGAAGCGAACAAGGTTGCCAATCTCTTAATTAAGTTAGGGCATGATCATCAGACCCTTACTTGGTGGTGAGAGTGATAACCCATTTCTTACCTCCCTCATCCGAAAGGATGATTTGGTACTATTTAAGGGGACGTTTTTGTTTATTCACCTTATCAAAAAAGTTAAAGGAGGAAACAGATGCACACAAAAGCAGTAACAGAAGCACTAACATCAGATGCACTGAAAAAGAGCAATACAGAGTAGTAATTGAGACAACAACAGAGTAAGCTGATATTGTTCAGATCAACTTATATCATTTTTACGCAGCAGATATATCAAGTGTAAAGAACCAAAGATTTTTGTGAAGACCAGATCAAGCATAATTTAGGTATCCTACCTGAAAATTCAAAATGCAAGGTCAATACCTAAATGTATGGGTTAACATATCACCAACAGCCAGCACTGTGAACTTGAATAGAAGACAATTCACTGTGTTCAACCAAGACCCAAAAACTACAAGCTCTCAACAACCCGAATCCCCAACTTTGAAGCACTTGTTATCTCTCTATAGTTCTTGAACAAAACCCCTACCAGCTTCTTGATTGCATTCAACTAACGCCACATCGCGATGGAGATGTCATCTGCTAACTAAACGCATCAGTTGCCCACACTAATACTACCACTACTTTTAAGCCAGCATAAAAAAGAGAACAAACTTCTTTTCTCCAATAAATTTTTTTTTTCTTTTTTTTTTTCTTTATGAAGAGGGGGCAAAATGGAGGGAGTAAGATAGGCCGCTCCTGCCCACACATCTGAAGAAAAGTCAGGCACTAAAGGCCACCAAACCCACCTGCTCCCAGTTGAGAATCAAGGGTGTTTCCACAAGATGACACAAGAAGAGAGACCTTTAAAATAAATTAATATTAAGATCCTACTCTTATTTTAGAACTTCTTTTTTTGAAGTTGTTGCATAGTTAGAGCCAAGTGTTGCATTGCAATAGGTGCAATGCACTTCTCTTTTCTTAATTAGGTGGATGAAACCATACATGATAGTTTGAGGGCATAACTTTTTCTCGAGCCCTCCTTTTGTAAACGGGTCATACCCCCTTGCTTTTCTATTAATACATCTAAATTTTTATTATCATCAAACCTATTATTCTATAGAACCAAAGAAAGAAAAAGTAGAATATATTGTTTCCATGTTATGTGCAAAAGTAGTATAATAGTCGAGATATTAAGCAACAAAAGCTAAAGTTTAGATTTTTTTTTTACTTTTTTAGCACATTACAGATAATTAGATTATTCATAACCATTTCACCAATATAAAATGAGAAACAATATCCTAAGAAATCATACAGCCTTACGGATAGCAATTGTGAAATCATGTCATGTCAGATAATCTTACCTTTTCTGGTAACATCGTTGAAAGCTTGCCCATAGATGAAAATGCCTGTTTCTTGGGTGCACTTGTGATAACCTCATCATCAACAGTTGACTCGCTTGCAGGGACAGTACTGACAGTGGATGAGGTCTTCCGTTTCTGAAGTAGCTCCTCGTTCAGATTCACTGAAATTTCGCCACAAGAAATGTCCACATCCTTGACAACTATCCCACAGTCTCTGTTGCACAACCAGAAAGCAAGTAGTACCCCAAAATAATAGAGGGTACAACAAATGATCCATAATGCAGGTTACATGACATAAAAGCTATGGTTCCCCAGAAATCCAAGAACCAAGATTCCCCACCCCCACCCCCAAAAAAAGAAGTTGAAAATTCCTTTCTGTACAACTATACCTCAAATATCAAACAATTCAGCCCCAACAAAAGAAATCTACAAAGGAGGTGAACCATGCATCAACTAGACAAATGAGAAGCTCCAGATCATCTTAGCCATCGCAGCTGGTTCATCACTCAATGAAGGAGGGACAAACCACGCTGCACCATCAAGGCTATAACTATAAAAGGTAGGAAGGACGAGAAAAAACCAGGAAACTTAATAGATCACATGCCAGAAATAGCCAATGGCAATGCCTTAACATAAACAGACCACTTTTTCTGTGTAAAGCAACAAGTAGGCAACAAAAAATGCAGATCTCCAATGAATAAGAGACCTACAATGTTCTTCCTCGTTCTCTACTGTGTGGTTGGAGGAGCTGATAAGGTTCATCACTTCATTGTTTTGTTGATATCTTAATTTGCTTTTTTTTTTTTCCTTTCATCCATCTCCATTCAGATGATATCTGATTGACGACAATCCACAAAACCTTATGGAGTGGTCCAAGTCCAACCTCTTCAACTATGCATTGTAAACTATAGAGATGACAGCTGATAAAAGTAAAGTATGTTTCTAGACAGAAGAGATGCATAAGGACGAGCAGAAAGGCAGGATACATCATACAAATATTTTTGACAATTACTGCCTATCAAAAGTAAAATTAACAAAACAAAGCTATTTACTCATACAACAAAAGCTAAGCAGCTATCAGCTTTACATGAGATGGCAACTTCAGAAGACAACCACATATAGATGAAATCAAACCTAAACGCATAAGAAAAATAAGAAGGATAAGACAATTATCTACCTGTTATGACCGAATTCACATGAAACAGATAGCTCTTCACAATTGAAAGAAGAAAGAGATTGATCCACCAATGAAGTAGATGGCTGACAAGCCGGAATACACCCCTCATCAATATGGCTTGAAGGTTCATCAACACTGACCCGAGGTTCTCCCAATTGAGCAACAATAGGTGAAAGAAGCAGTCTAAAGAAGAGACTAGGTTTGGCATTTCCATCTTTAGATATATCCACTCTCAGATCCTTGACTTCTAAGGTTGCCTTGGGTGTCTACAGTGTTAAACAGCAATCAAGACAAGTTACAAAAGTCCAAGACTAGAATGTCTCACATACAGCATGCTTGTCAAAGGAAAAAACACAGTGCAGCCATCAAATGCCAGAAAAACATGTAGCATAGATTATTTTGATCATCAGCAAAAGATAACCAGTAGTAAACTCATGCATTGCGAGTAAGCAAGAACTAAACACAAACACATGCGCTAAGTAGCTAATAATTTTACAATAAGCTAACAAAGATCAAGGCAGAACTCGTGGTAAACAAGTGGTATACCATTATTCACATGGCAAACAACTTTCAAATTTTAGCACAAAGTACCTATAAAGTATATGTTCACAACGCCGGGCATACAATGTGTAGGGGCTATTAAATGTAATAATTAGTTGGTGACTTTGCAAGAATAAATAACTTTTCTACATGTGCTTGCATACAGTACCTATCAACTTTGAAATTGCTTGCAAAGAGCACCACTCATACTCTCAATCAGAGCAAGGCTTAACTCTTAAATTTGATTTGCAACAGTACAATATAAAAAAAAAAAAAAAATCCAATTTCAAAAGGATGATAATTTCGGCATACTTAGGGTAAGCTTCTATTTCCTACGAGGAGGAGACGATGGATTTGGAGAAAAATTTTCTTAATTACGAGTCACCCCCTTTAAACTTCCTTATGAACAAGAATTTGTGAACGAGAAATCTCCTACTTGCATAACTTCTAGCAAGTTCTGTGCAACTATGTTTCTAAAACCAAAATCTCCATTCTTATAACGCCACAAGCACTTAAAATAGTTATAACTGTTAAGCACACTAAAAACCTCGTACAAGTTAAACCTCTTGGCTTTACCTTTCAATGCCTCCTAACATCTCCTCTCAGTGCATAGATTACCATGACTCCTCTAAAGTATGAGGGCAAATCATGAGGAGATTCAAAGGAAGCCACTTGATGGTGTTGTTTCTTTTGCTAGAGTAGGTACTTTTACATAATTGAAGGGTACCAAATGCAATTAGAGAAGCCATGTCATTAACTAACATCGTCAACTTTATTTAACTCAAACCCCATGGTACCATGCTAAAACGACTAACCGTACAAGAGAATAAGAACCTCAAGCCCTAAGTTATCGTACATAATCCACAAAGGAAAGAAGATGCAATGCTACTTAGGACACAGGACTGAGGAGGACAGCGCCAAAGAATAAGCTACTGAGCATTAAATGAGCAACCTGAAACTATGGATTAGCAGCAATGGTCATAGATGGTGATTCACAGCCTTTGGATAGGTGTTGCAAACGCAACCTCATGTGACATTATAATCTGAGGTCCTGAAGCCAAATATGGATTATCAGACTTCTGTTGAAATTCTATTTAGATTGCCAATTTGTCATAGATCCAAGCCTGATAAGTTGTACAGCCTTAAAATGGCTTTGAGCAACAACATCTCCGGCCATTATCTGATGCACGGTACTCTAGGCCATAAAGGATACCTCACTCATACCAACTTGCTACCTCTCCCCTCCTTCATAATGGCTTCATCCTTTCCCCAAGTAAAAAAAATTAAAAACCAATTGCTGTACAAGATTATATATGAAGATGAATTGCCCCATACGAGAGGGCACGCTCACTCATTTTTTTGGTACTAAGGATAAGATGAACATGTGCCAACAGAAATCAGCAACATTACTAACTTACTAGATTCAACCTCTATAGTCAAACACCAGCAAAGAGACAAAGTCAATACTCATTTAAAATATTTCAGGAAGGCTGGAAGTCTGACTGTAAAACTAAGAAAATTCTGAATATCTACCTTTATTACCAGTTCTGTCACAGAAACAGACAGAAATCTGACGATGTTTGCAACAACCATATATTTTCCCCAGCCGGAAGAACCAGGCTTCTGTGTCTTAGTCTTCTGTGTCCGTTTCGTTGTCCCTTTTTTTGACTTTGTTGTCCTCATCACAAGTTCAAAGTCGCATATCAATATTTGCAACTTTGGATCCCTTGAGAAAAAACCAGCCCCAAGTTTGACCAAAGACTGACGTAAGCTGAGTCTGATTTCACCAATGGAAAGAGATTCAACAGGACCCTGCAAGTTATTAAGTTCAAAAAACTGATAAGAAGTTACTTCCAATAAGACAATAGGGTCAGTGAGATCTAAAAATAATAATGCTTCTACAACGTAAAGATATTAAGCATCCCAGCAATACTGCCCCATTCTATGAGCAGGCAATAAGTTCTGCACTCAGAAAATCTTTCAAAAACACCCCACCTCCACCCACCCAGTTCCCCTCAGTACACAAACAAAGATAGGAAGAAGGATAATACTTCCGTAAATAGCAATAGTATACCAACAACAACAACAACAACATGTTCCTCCCCTCCAAGTCTATCCAAGGGTAAATATTAGCAATATTATAAAGACAATACCTTCTGAAATTTTATCACCAAGTCCCTTAAACATTTCCATCCACCAACTCGAAATCCAACAGAAGCCCCCACCACACGACTCAAGGCCCAAGCCAGCAACCTTGCCACAAATCTGAAGTCACGAAAGAAACATCAATTGATCACTAGCATTAATCACCAAAGAAACATCAACTTATCACTAACATCAAAATCAGCTTCAAATTGCATTCATCGGTCATTGATGTTGAACAAATAAAAGAACATTAACCAAGAGCTACCCCTAAGAGTGTCTTATTCTCAGGCCTCCTGCAAGTCAAAAAATAGTTCGAAGAATATTTTTTATTCTTTTTATAGGTGAAAACAGCGGAAAAGAGTTAATAATAACAAGTAAATAAACAAAGGCACAACAATACCAAAATCAAGTTGATATCTCTGAGTACTTGTAATCTGTAGGTTCCATCATTCCATGGATTGAAATAGCAAGATAAGCAATAAGTAGAGAACCTCTACTTCAAAATAAAAAAAAAAAAGGAAAAATTAATGCCAATAATCCCAACTTTGGGCGGTATTCCTACAATAATCCCAACTATGCGTAATCCCACAATAAACCAAACTTTGGCTCATTTATTCCCAAAACACTCCCTTTGACCCCGAAGCTA
>CAAKMY010042132.1:872-11657 GCA_901111285.1 Corrigiola litoralis
TGACTTTGGGCACTATTCATAAGTAGAGATTGATTTGTGGCTACTTTCCAATATATAAGATAAAATGTAGTCATGTGGGATCTTGTTTGATTTGTCTTGATGAGTAGATTAAGAATATCAAATTTTTATAATTTTTACTAGCATATAACTAAAGATATTTAACATATAAAACGTGCGTTGACAAACGTGAAAAGTCAAACAGGAACATCATATGAAAACAGAGGGAGTAGGAGGTTTAATCCTTTAACTCCTAGAATTAAGATACTTTGACTTCGATCAAAGGATACAGGATTCGGTACATAAAATAAAATTTTGAAAAGGAAATTTCATATCACATAAAATTTTTATCAATGGAACTCAAACATGGTTTCATCATCAACATTTAGGCTAAAAACAAAAGTACATATTGCTTTCCAACTTAATATATCATTTTAGCCCCTTTTATAATTATAAGCCTAGAGAGGGGGAGAGATATTTATTAATTAATTCCAGGCTCTCATCATTTTCTCCTCTTAAAAATCTACAGTCCCCAAGTTTTGATCACTACTATAGTCATATTAATAAAGGAAATTGCTTACGGGTGTTTAAATAGTTGGATGGTCCCCTAATATGGCCTACTTCTTTCCTTCCTTGCGAGCAAAACATATGTACTACAATTCCTCTCAGAACAAGAAAATGTAGAACAAGAAGATGAAGTCTGTAGGGACAAATGTTAAATGCTAAATCCTGCAACAAAGGAGTTGTGACACCATAATTTCCGCGCCAATTCATTGGCTCTTTATGATCTGTTACCTGCGTAACATGAGGTCGACTAAAGGATTCAGTCTGACTTGAGAAAGTTCTATGCTCACAATTGATTGCTTTGAGGCCATTAGGATCATTAGCAGGCAGTCTTCTATAACATTCCGGTCTCCTTTTTCTGACTATTTTCATCTTCATTTGGTGGGAATTCCCTAACATCATCTTTCTCCACCTTGTAGGCAAGTCTTACTATAGTATTTTAAGACCAAAGAATGTGCAAGGCAAGACAAAGGAGTTTTGCTTATATCCCACCTAGAGAGCAAAACTATTTGGATGCCATAAATAACAAAAAGAACAAAAACAGATTTTGGGTTTAATTGATCATGCTTATATATTATTTCCCTAACCTTTTCAATCATAAAATTCTTGGATCATGTCCACAATTGGTTTTTTTAAAGCCAAAACATAGTAAGTTCATCTTTCAAATTCAATTGAAGACCTTTAAGAGTGTAAGGAAGAGTCTTGTAGATCTTAGGACTTGTTTGGAGAAGTTTGTAACCAACAATAGATGCAATGAAACTGACTTTCTTGGACCTTTATAGAATCAACGATGTGCTTGACTTGGAATAGAAGGTGGAGAAAGTCTTAGATTGCAGATGTTTGTAGGATGGTTCCTCTGGTAATATGGTGGTCTATGTGAACACAGAGGAATCATATGATTTTGAAGGAAAGTAGTGTTCTCGTGAGATAGTGAAGTCATCTTTTTCTGAGGCTGCTATATAGTTTGATTTTGGCTTTAAATCTTAAGGAGCATTTATGTCCTCCTTCCTTTGCGGCCAAGTTTATATATGATAGCTTAAAGCCTTGGGGTTTTCTTTGTACATGCCCGCCTTTTATAAATGGGCTTTTGCCCTTATTCTGTAGGGGTTTTTGCCCTTCTTTTGTATAGGTGTCACCCCCTTCGTGTCTCTTTTATATGCTCACTATTACCTATAAAGAAGTTGATAGGAGATTGGCACCCTACGAAGTTGAAGAGGTTATAATAGGGATTGAAATGTTTTAAAAGACTAGTTACAATGATCTTAATAGTCTTAAAGCAACAAACTGTGGGTATGAGACTTTTTATGGTCCATATGACCTCTTTAGTCAACCTCATGTTAAGCAAACAAGAGAACATGAAGAGCCAAAGAGTTAGTTGGCAAATTTTGGTTCCAACTCCTTTGTTGCAAACTCTAGCATTTAAGAGTTTGCGGTGTGCCCCACCAGACTTCATCTTCTTGTTATGAGAGAAGTTGAAGTACATATGCTTTTATTCAATCACCTGAAAGGAACAAGTTACTTACTAGCTGACTTGAGAATGTACTATCTATATGTAACAATCTTCGATTGTTTCTGAGGAAGAAAAAATCTTTAGGAGTGGATCATCCATATATTGGGATTTGGGACATAAGGAGGAGGATGTATTTATTGAACGAGTATACTACAAGTATTTTGGTGGTCTAATAAGATAGTTGACGAGGTTTGCGAAAACTGATGAATTGGCAATTAATGATCTGGAATTTTAGGTTATCGCATGTTAATATGCTGTTGAGCCTGGAGTCAATAAAGTTTGGTTGGAAAACAATTTGATGGATGTTTTATGATGAGAGTATGTTTAGATTTAGTTAAAATAAAATTTATGTGATCTTGTGTTCTTGTTGTTAATTGAATGTCTGTATCTTTGTTCCGAGTTCTCTTATGTTGAAGTTTGGGAGTCGAAGGATCAGACACTAGGATCTAATATCAAATTAGTGCCCCCAAAGTTCTTTGTAACATAGATGTGAAATTGGTCTAGAATGTCTTGCTTAAAGTGGCATCTCATGATTTTTTGAAAGAAAAAACAAAATATTAATTATAAATTGAGGTAAAGGAAGCTGTAGAGGACAAGAATTCCTATTAGCTGAAGAAATTACAAATGTGTCCAACTCCTTTAAAGAGTGCTAATTGACACCCCCGATCTTTGCCCAAAGAGAAGCTGATAAAACAAGCCGCCTCCATACATGATTGAAAGGGTGAGCTCTACTCATAAAATATAGGTGCATTTCACTCAAGCCAAATGCACCAAATACCGCGAGTCTAGGACACCTCCAAAGCAATTTCGCTTCTCTGTTACCTCCAAGACCAACAAACCGTATATGATCTGTCTAAGTAGCAGGACACACCCAACTTTTTTTTTTTTTTTTTGAAATGTTAACCAACTTATTCCACATGGCTAAAGAAAAGTCACATTGTAAGGACAGATGAGAAGCGCATCCAGAGCTCTTCTAGTACAACACAGACATTCGGGCTCATAGCGATACCCTCACAGCAATACCCGCCCTCTGACGTTACAAAACGTCATTAGTATTGACCTTACCCAACGCCATGATGCAGCAAAAAGCACGCACCTTGAGTGGAACTTTTGACATCCAAATATCCTATCATTATGAATCCCAAAGGAGACAAAATCGGTGCTGTAAGAAGTTACAAAGACTTACAACTAATTATCCCGAAGAGTTCACTTGTAAACACGGACTCCCTCTCTGCAGTCAAATTGACAAGCCCAGTTTCAAAATCCAATCAGTGAGCTTTTGCATCTCCCACTTATAAAGAGGTTTGCGCAAGTGAAGGTCCCAAGCATTTTCAACTCGAGAGTAAAAGGTTGCAATTACAGCATATATACGATTAATTAAGGGGCAAGGTGTCCTAAGCTGCTCATAGATTATTCATTGAAAGAAAACTGTGTTTCTATCATGGATATACCACAACAATTTATTTGAACAGCAACCATTGATTCCTTGGTCTAGGTTTATTTACCATCATTGGTTAGAAAGGAGGCACTTATGATCTCTACATCTCTACATCAGGAACTTCAGAAATGTCCACATCTCTTCTGCCCCTCTTGAAGAATGTAGCCATCGATAGCTTCTTCCCATTGGAATTCAGCAGTTTTAAGTTGTCCTACTAGTCTTGATAGAATTGCACCACTTGATCCTTAGTTACCCTGGCTCTACCATATTTTATCAGAGGGAAAAGTCCTAACTCTAAAATTACAAATGGGCCCCACCGAAGTAAAGCAATTGGAACTCCCCTAAAAGCACCCGTAGAGTGAACCAAAGGGAAGCTAGAAACACAACCCTTTTCCTAAGTAGACTCTAAGATGTGATGCTTTCCAGATACAATTCGGGAGATCCGCTCATACCAAATCTGTAGAATGCCGTTAGCATTGTGCACTTCCACCACCATTTTCTTTCTTGCCCTCTAAGTAGACCCACCATTCGGAAACTTCATGAGCGAAGGAGGACACACCTACTGTTTTTACTTATGCCAAATAATCTCTCAGGCAAAGGCTATAAGAAAAGTCTCGGTGAAGGGACAAATACTCGGAACTTCTCTAACACATGAAACAAACATTTGGCTAAAAGCAGTATTAGGCTAACTTCTATGCAAATTATCATTAGTATTGATTTTTTTTCCATATCATAGTTCAATTCAACGATATACAAAATAGCATCAAGTGCACTAAGCTCATCCATCCATCTGTCAATCGTGAGAAGGCCTTCACAAGTTAAGATGAACGGAATGGAAGGCGGTAATTGTAGCATTATGAAAAGTAGAAAGCCTATAGAGGTGAGGAGATAAAGTGGTAAAGCACACCTCACCTTTCCAAACATCTTCTGTTTATTCGACCTTATCCCCATGTCCCACCTTGTAAGTAACTAAAGGTAAGAAACAGTTTGAATCCATGGAAATGATTTTCTATGAAGAAGCATGAGTGCTAGAGGTTGTTGAAAATGAGCACCAACTATTCTTATGAAAGCCTTATTTGCTCCTAATTATATGTGCCCACAAGGAAGAAGGCTCTAACAGAAAACGCCACAACCACTTCCCGAACAAAGCCATATTTTTGTTCACCATAGGTCCTAATCTGAAATTCCCGTACACAAAATATTCCAGCTAACTAGGTGATCCCCCTTACTCACTGAAGAAAATCTCGCATAATCTTCTCGATTTGGTTTGCCTTTTTAAATAGTGAGTTTAAAAAAATTTCAACATCATTTCCCATATGCGTACAAAGAGGCTCCCGCCCAAGGGGAGGGTCGGAGTGTACGCAACCCTTACCCGTGCAACTTTAGTAACACAGAATAGCTATTTTCAATTGACCCTAACAACCATTTACTATTTCACGATACAAAGAAGCTTTGTAAGTTATATGAACCATTCTGATTTACTATAGTATAACCCGAAACTAAAAAATGTTAATCTTTGGCTCCATCGGAGAAGGCTCCACCTGAAAGGGCGCTTAAAATGCGATAAACAGTATAGAGGCGAAGAGAGAAACTTAATTTGGTAATTTGCCCTTCTGAGGGGAAAATAATCCCTCTTCCACCAATCTAAGTATTTAGAAACTCGAGTTATAACTGGCGCCCGAAAAGTTTTAGAAAGTGGGTTTCCCTCCTACAGGTACACTTAAATTAGCAAGTGGCCAGTAAGAAGCTTTCACCCAACCACACTAGCTAAGTCTTGTAACAAGCGCTGCCCCACACTTATCCCAGCTCGACCACACTTTGCCAGATTCATCCTCAAACCTGAAACCAGTTCAATAACTTACAAATTACAAAGCATATTCTAGAAGTTACCATATTCGTCGAATAAAACATAATAATTCTATTGGCAAATTGAAGATGAGTAACATGATACTTGTCCCTACTTGTTCGAAATCCTCAACAATACCTATTTCCGCCGCTTTTTTCAACATCCTACTCAGTATGTCAACCACTAGAGTGAAGAAAAATGGGGACAAAGGATCCCCTTGTTTCAATCCTCGTGTAGGAAGTTAACCTCTCTCTTGGAGCCCCATTAATGATAGCTGAAATATACGCATTCGACAAACTATTCCTGACCGATGGCCTGCAACTTGAGCTAAATCCTTTTCCCGCAACACCCTATCTAGAAAGGCCCAACTCACCTTATCATACGCTTTCTCAAAGTCAAGTTTAAAAACCAAACTGCTGGATTTCCTTCGACGAACCACATCCAGTGCCAAAGCAGCATCTATAATCTGGGGCCCTCAACAAAGGCACTCTGTGGAACAGAGACTAGCCTTGAAAGCACAGCCCCTAGGCGAACAAATAGTGCCTTAGTCATGATTTCTACAAGCTTGTGAGCAAGCTAATCGGGCAATAATCATTCACTATCATCGTTGCCTATTGTCATTAACGAACCGCTACTTTGTCGAAGTTGACCATAAATATAAGAGCATCTATCATCTGATTTGAGCTGCTATGAATAGTTACATGTATTCAAGCATGTAAACCTCAAGATGTTGCATTGCTTTGCTGAGTTCTCTTTTAGAACAAGTTGGGAGCGTAAGTCATCCCTCAGGAGAGCTTAGAAGCATCTCTAACAGAATAAAAACCGCTTCAGACCTCGGTTTGAGAGTCCTGATCTTAGCTATATCACCAAACATCTGAAAGCCCTTGGCTTCTAAATTCAACCAGAAACCTTTGTTTACTAAGCATCTCTTGCTCTAGTTTATGCTGTCACTTCATCATCTATTTATTGTATTCTTAAGTTCTGTGCTAGTTAGGGTGAGACTTAGTACATGTACACATCCTCTGACTTAATTGTTTGGGAAGTTCAGGCGTCCAGTCAGTTCTTTTACTGCTCAAGTAACTGCTGAGTGACTGATAGATGTGCTTATTGTGTGCTGATTTTGTGAATAGCTTGATGAGGAGGATTTCAAGGAAGAACAGGACTCTGTTGCTCGACTTATACACTTGCTATATAATGATGATCCTGAGGAAATGTTGAAGGTATTAATCTGATGATATTTAGATCACAACCTCATTATACCTCACTAAAGTGAAAGCTTAATTGATCTTGTCAGATCATATGTACCGTACATAGACATATCATGACTGGGGGACAGAGACGTCTGCCATTCACTGTTCCACCTCTTGTTTTTTCTTCACTCAAGGTATCTGTTTACTCCATACTGGCTGTTTTTATCCTGTAGCACATGTTATCCTGATCACTTTCATAGTTTTAAATCTAAAATATGATGAAGCTATTTCCCATAATCAGTTGGTCAGGCAGCTACAAGGTCAAGATGGTGAAGCAGACGGGGAAGAAGCGCCGGCAACACCTAAAAAGATATTCCAGCTTGTCAACCAGGTAGTTCTTCTTAATTAATGTTGATTAAAATAAGGTCAGAAATAAGGAGACCTTTTGATTTGTTCATATGTGATTCTCTATCTTAAGGTTTCTTCGACTTGGCTAAACACATCTTGTTGGAGGAGAATAAATAAACAGAAAAGAGAAATCTTGTTTTTTTCAATTGAATGAAGGTCAATTATTTTGTAAATATTGACTTTGCAAAACTCCTATCAAAAGTTCATAGTGGATTTCTCACTTTCTTGCGTTGTCCGCAAGAGAGTTAATGTTCCTACGTTTGTGTCGTCTGTCTCCCATCTCTCAGGCCATCTATCTCTCTGACGGACTTTTCACTTCACTTAAATCACCAAACTCGTATTTTTTTGATGCTGGGCCGCGAGAGTTACTTACAATCTTGTTTCTCGAGTCATAGTCAAAGGGACAAAATTGACCCGATTTCGGGGAATTTCTTTGTTAAGGTACTGTACTGCGAAGGCTAAGCTGTGTTGTAGGTGGCTTTCTTATGATTAGTCATATTGATATATAGATGCCAATTCATGTGCTTCATAGAGAATCAAGTTGATGGAGTTTTACACTTTTACTTGGTCTCATACATAATCAAGTTTTACATGACAAGCATCTTGTGTTTCCTGGATTTTCTGTCCCTTAAAGAAATTGTGCCTTTACTATTTTTGGCCAATCTCTTTGATTTCAAGAAATTGGGTTTAAGATAGAAGCGGTGGGTCGTGAATGTGTTTTCTTATGCTCTGATTTGATTTATTTTTCTTTGGTATGTTTTCAGAGCATTGAAGCTCTTTCGTCCATTCCATCTCCTGAGCTGGCTCTGAGGCTGTATTTGCTATGTGCTGAGGTAGGGTAACTGGCTGGTATTCATAATTTCGGCCAATCCTTGGTAATGACTGTCGTAACATGTCTAGCGTGTGTTTCAACTTTCATTCTATGATACCACAGGCTGCCAGTGATTGTGATCTTGAACCACTAGCCTATGAATTCTTCACCCAGGGATTTATATTGTATGAAGAAGATATTGCGGTAATTGCATATTTCTCCTGTACGTAATCTGCTATGTCTTCTGCACTGTTCTATGATTAGAACAACATCTTACTGTAATACTCTCTTTGGCATCAGGATTCCAAGGCACAGTTAACTGCTATACATCTTATAATTGGTACACTTCAGAGGATGAATGTATTTGGTGTGGAGAACAGAGATACTCTCACACATAAGGCAACAGGGGTATAACTCATATCTGATTTCAATTAGGAGAATTTGATGATTTATTCTCTTGCTTAAATGATTTTGTTTGGTCAGTACTCAGCCAAATTATTAAAGAAGGCCGACCAGTGCAGAGCAGTTTATGCGTGCTCTCACCTCTTTTGGGTGGATGACCAGGATGATATTAAGGATGGAGAAAGGTTAACTACTACAAAGTTACTTGTCATGCCATATGGCTCATCTAGCCAATGTAAAAATGTTTTATTTCTGGTGGTTCCAGGGTTTTACTATGTCTGAAGCGGTCACTAAGGATTGCAAATGCAGCTCAACAGATGGCAAATGTGACTCGTGGAAGCAGCGGACCTGCTACCTTGTTTGTTGAAATTCTAAACAAGTTAGTTCTTTTGAAAGAATAGCTACCCTGCAATTTTGCACATGTTTAGTAATTCATGAATTTATGTCTTTCTTGCCATTGGCAAACTCTATATTATATCTGTCATATGGTGAACATGCAACAGGTATTTGTACTATTTTGAGAAGGGAAATCCCCAAGTTACAAGTTCAGCAATCCAGGATCTGATAGAGTTAATAAGAACTGAGATGCAAAGTGACACATCAACTCCAGATCCAGCTACCAATGCTTTCTTTCACAGCACTTTGCGGTATATCCAATTCCAGAAGCAGAAAGGAGGTGTAATGGGTGAAAAGTATGATTCAGTTAAGTTATGACATTTCTCAGCTAGCCCTGCAGTTCAGTCCGATTTCTTGTAATAGATCGAAGTTATATGTGGGATTTTGGAGGATAAATGAGGTAGCGAGTGTGCGGATTGTGACGACGAAACAGCTCGTGGGACCATGATGGAGAGTTTATTCAGCATGCCAAAATCATCTACTTCCATCAGTGTTATGTATGTAAATGTGATCTGTAAAGTTCTCGTTCTTTTTTCTTTTTATTCTTGTACTTCGAATTGTAACAAGTTTTCTCTTCTCAAAAGATGACATCCCCCTCGCCCCCTTAACCAAATAGTTTGGGGATAGATATGAGTATATCACTATACATTATCGGATTTGAAAATATTTGATTTATATTGAGTTTCTTCTCTGTTGGTCTTTTAATTATGACCTGTTTAGAAATTGTATACCATAGTAGTTTGAGATGGTTTGTGATGCCAAAACTGATGAAATATCTTAATTCTTCCCTTATTTTTTGTGGTCTGCAACTTATAGTTGGCAGTTGACAAAGCACTCCCTGTACATGAAATTGATCTAGTTAGGAGTCGGCTTGAATTGTATGATGAGAGTGATTGCTTATGCCGTCCTTGCATATGATTGTATATTTAAGAGCGAAAGAACTTTTAGGCACCAATCTGATCAAGAAGTTTGGTTGATGTTTTTACAACGGCAGTAGTGGATTGAAATTATAATACTGGCCTTTCTCATACAAATGTTTTTGTCTCAACGGACAAAGATTCACCGCTGATGTCTATATGTGATGCTGATCTTGTATGTGTGGTGGTGGGGTTGGGGGGGGGGGGGGGTGAGTGTAGGTATTGGTCCTACGAATCGAAGAACTATGTGATTGGTGTGATTGGGGCTGTGTCTCAGGGTATGCAGAAGTTGATGGTGTATAACTCTGAAGGTTACCAGATAGGGAGGGTTAAACAATAAGAAGATGAAAAGCACATTGAACTAGACACGACGAAAACGTTGCTTATTGTAGTCATTACCAGTTCAAACAGCAGTTTCCCAGTTGGTTCGTAGTTTGGACTTAGGAAGTATATTTCTGATTGTAGTCATGCACAACAGTTTCCCAGTTGGTTCGTAGTCTGGACTTAGAAATATAATTCTAATTGTAGTCATGCGTTTTTCTTTCTTTCTTTTTTTTTTTTTTTGACATTGGTCGAAACAAAAGTAAGACTTACAGTAAAGCAAGAGAAACTCGTTCCCTGCCTACATTGCTCCTACTGATAACAATACTATACTTATTACGAAAACTAGGAGACCTATCACCCAACGTATGCAACCTCTTAGTCGCGAAACCTTCATCATTTGAGACTGATTCCGGAACCTCTTTCCTTTTTTGACCAATTATTACCTTGGCCATTGAAGCCTTGGCCTTCTTCAACTTGGAGCCCTTCTTATTCATGACTGCACAGTTACACCTCTGCTTGCTTTTAGTTATGGAAGAGTGTATACCCAAAGAGAAACCAAATACTCCTCCTGAAATATGTGAGTTGCCAGAAACTTCACTTGTTTGTGGCAGTGATTTAGATCGAGGCTTAACTGTTGTAACTCTATTCTTCTTGAGACGTAAGTCTCGTATATAGCCTAGCTTACATGAGCCGTCCTGATGCGAACCCGAGCGGAAGACTTAAACAATATGAATCGCACCAAATAGATCTCACAAACCCTAAACCGAAAATCTGTGTTTTTGTGTTTTTGATGTGTTTAACAATGAAAATAAATGATATGAACACGATCTAGACCTATAGATCATGAACTACGATTAACCCTAAACAACAATCTATGTTAACCCACTAAACTGAATCGCAATTCAATGAATAGTCAAAAGTTGAAGTCAGTCTCAACCCAACTTCGATCTCAATGATCTTTTTGTGAACTCACAATTTCATT